>CAJNDV010004825.1:71800-94760 GCA_905221635.1 Symbiodinium sp. CCMP2456 | reverse complement strand
CCCCCCCCCCCCCCCCCCCCCGTGTCCCACAGCCAAATCGGATGAGGACTTGATGTCTCGGACAGCGGCCCTAGGGCCCTAGCATCCGTTTACATGTGTTTCCACGATACTGATGCATTTGTTCGGATTGTTTGGGCTTCGTGGCAGTGCCTCAGGCTAAAGAGAAAGGAAGGCTTCGAAGGCCGCTGCATCTGTGAAAGCAACGACGCTTTGGCAGCAGCTGGCGTCGGCTCACAAGCAAAACTTGGTATTACGCTTGCAAAGACAAAGACCTCCCGGTTCAGGATTTTGGGATCAGGGCTCCAAGTTCTCAGCCAAGCGAGAGAGCGCCCAGGACCGCGGCATGAAGCATTGCTCGAAAGGGCTGCAGAGGGCGCTCCGAGCTGAAGGGACTTCTTTTGGAATTTGGATGATGAACGACCTCCATTCCGTGGATTTTGTGATCGCCAAGAGTTCTTGGCAGTAGGTCAAAGTAGACGGCAAACTCGGACTCGACATGTTGGGCTTCCGCGCTTGTCAGTTCTTGCCGAGCTGTGTTTGGGCCTGGGCAGCCAGGTGTCAGGCCGCAGTGTGAAGGACAAGGCTCGGCTCGGCCCCTTCGGCCCCTTCCCGTTGCAGCACTTGGGATCCCCACCGTGGCTGGCATGCCTAGGCCTAGTCCTCATCGACTCGCGTGTACGCCAGAAGCACAGCCACGAGCTCCCATGCGCTTCTCAGACCGCGGCGAGCCAGCGTGAAGCAGAGACGCCGCAGAAGCGAGTCAGGCCAGCGAAGACAGGTGTCCTTTGCAGCGGTTGGTGCGATCCGGGATGGGTCTGTGGGCAGTTCTGCGGTCTGTTCCGGGATTTCAATCCACAAGCCGATCCTACGCTTCCCGTCAAGGGTTGAGGAATTGCGGATTTTGGATTGTGGTCTCTTGAACTGAGCCACGGCACAGAAACCACATGCGTCTCCTACAGGGACTGTCAGTTTGACACCTCCGCAGCCTGACACAGACAAGATTGCACGGGGGCTCTGCTAAATGTTGGGTTCTTGCAGCTGATAGAGCTTCGGGGCTTAGCGATTGCTGTCTGCCTGTTGATTTTTACTTCCTGTTAAGTCTAGCATTTTTTGGTCGGCGCGCGCTTGCTGTCTCTGGGGACAACCTGAATTACGCCGAGTTGTTTGGAAATTGGGTGCGGAATCCTGATTCGCCCCGACATCATGTAGCCATTTGTTTCTGAGGACTGCATTCGCTTGCCAAAGATCGGAGTAGCAAGCCTGTCTAGATCGACGTCAGAGACCTCTGGCCCTAATTGTTGAAAAAACAGGAATGGTCTTCCAGGAAGGAGTTTAGAGGTTCCAACTTAGCCTTCGGCTTAAAAAGTGCCGTCCTACAGGGTCCTGTGCGCATCCATCCACACGGTCGCGGGGCCATGGCGGACAATGTCGCCGGCAACGACCATTCCGACTGGGATGGTTCGGCAACAGAGGAATCCGAGGCCAGCTAGGACGAGTGATTCGTGACTAGGCCCAGGCCTAGGGCCTGGGGACTGCCAGGGACTGCAGGGTTGTGTCGTCAGTAGACTTACCAGTGCGTCGGCTTCGAGACGAGGGCAGTGCACAGGCTTCATGGTTTCAAGCAAACAGGCCAGATATGCCCGATGCAGAGATTTCGATCGTGCGAGCTTTTCTTCATGAATGCACCTCGTGGTGCAAGGATGTAGGAGCATTCCAGTTCTTGCAGGCCCATAACATCCCTCTTCAAAAAACTTGCGATGTAGTTTACGCTATGCTGTTTGCTGCTGCAGATGACTCTTGGTTCGGGTTGCGGTTAGTCGGCTCGCTATTTGTTAACGTGCACTGGCGTCTCTTGCCAGAGCAGTGCCGCCATTGCGAGGCATCTAGTCAAACTCTTGCTGTTTGCGGTTTGCCTCGACAGTTGGCCAACACTGAAACGTACCTGTTCCCTCCTACTAAGCAGCCATTGGTCAGTCTTTCGACTCGGCGACGCAGATTGAGCTCGAAGATCATTTGCCGCCAGACTTGACACACTGAGATTGCAAAACATTGAGGGTCTGATCTGATAACTGTGATATTATTTCGAACTTAGGGCCTTAAGCCGCGAATGGCTGTGATAGCTCAGGTTCAGGGAGTCTTAGGAAAGAGGATATTCTGGGGCTCGAGAAACTCAGAAGAGGATTGCAGATGAAAAGGGATCGCCCAAGATCGGCCGGCATCACGTCTCAAGCAAACGCTGGAACATAGAGTCAAGCCACGTCAACCCCAAACTCTCAGCTCAGTTTCTCAGCCCTTGGACCTGCAGACCGGTAACCGGTGGAACAACACCCCCGTCCACATGGTAAGCGGCCCGGCCACAGCTCGTGCACAAATTCAACAGACCTGACCGCTTGCCCCAGCTGTGAGTCTCGATGGCTTGGAGCCAGAGCCACTCGCCATGGCCTGCCAGCTGCGAGCCCTTTGGGTCTTCCACAAGGAGTCAGAGGCCAACCCTTTCAGTTAACAGTTTGCGTGGGACGCCTGATCCAATTCAAGCCTGAAGAACCCAAGCTCCCAGAGACAAAGAGGAGCAAACTAGCTGAGCAGATGCCTTGAAGGTCCGGCTTCTCACAAGCCGCCGCTTTCCCACCGTGGTGCCTTGCCTGCTCACACAGGGTGCTGCTTGTGTGGGGAGCTCTTTCTACAGTCATGAGAATCCGATGCACAAGGAGAGCAAGCTCCAGCGCCTACAAGGCTGGCTTTCTGTTCTGTTGCGAGGGCTTGTATGATCCGGAAGAGGTGACAGGTCCCTTTTCGAACAATGACCTCGGGTTTGCAGCTGTTCGCAAACTAGCGCTCTGGTGTGTTCAGCCGATATTTTATAGCAGACTCCCAAGAGGTAGGAGCACAGCGCGGATATCTCCCCTTTGCAAGCTGAGGGCTCAAGGCTTAAGGCATGCTCGGAATCCGTATCCGTCTTGAGGGGTAGGAGGGGCTTGCCCCAATTCCGGACAGGCTGCAACCACGTGCCGCTTCCCTGTGACGAAGACATCAGCCAGCTCTTCGTATCAGAGGCCTGCAGCTGGTTCTGATTCGGGAGAAAGATGTAGAGTAACGCTGGGTTCGAGGCAACCGGAGCAGGAACCTCGGAGGTCAAGTGGTGGAGATGTGAGCAGATCGGTCGCCAAGAGATGCCTAACAGCCTGCAGGAAGGCAAGATCACCCACTGGGCCTTGCATCACTTCCCACAGGCATCCTGTAGCTCCAGAGGTTCTGGAGGAGGAGGAAGACCACAGCCTTCCAGCAGATCTGCCGGCACCCTTCCACGAGGATTCGGGGGGGAAAGCCACTGCAATCTGCGCGCACAGAGTTTGGACTAATGCCCGGCTCCGAGAGTCAGGATTCCCTCGTAATGCCCAGGTTCCGAAAACAGCAGAGCCTTGAAAACTTGAGGACTTCCATCAGGGCTCCTTCAGCTGGGATCCAGCGGAGGACGGAGAGATTCCAGCCCGGGGCGACACCTGCTTCTGTTGGCATCTTGCCTCTGTCTCATGTATGTCTCACGACTTGACTTCGATAACAGCTTTCCGATGAATCCTCATGACCAGCACTGCCGCAAGGCTGTCATGAAGCATTTTCGGTCGCTGCTTAGGCGAAGTGTAGCACGGAGACAATCGGAGACATGTCAGAGATCATGCTCGCGGCTACGGTGGCCACGTGTCAAGTTTCACTCCAGGTCGTCACATGAACGCGGCTGGGACTCCGGCGCGATGTTTCACTTGAGTCACATACTACGTCAGCGAGAACAGGCAAGTGCAGTGAAGTGCCCGAGTCTGCGGAGGAGTCGCGGATGGAAAAGCTCTGGCCACTGGGTCCGATGACAGCACTAATGCTCCATGGTTGCACCTCAAGCGGTGCTTTGGAAAGGTCAGGGATGCATTGTCTTGATTATGCGGCTGGCTTGCACAAAAGCACATGCTGCCCACGGAGAAACAGCTGATCCAGGAAGGGAAAGATATGGCCGGTGGTGTTCCTTCACAAGAAAGGCTTCTTGGAACGAACTGGGTGTCCAAGGCCTCATCTTGTCGGGGTCTTGTTCTAGAGGCAGACCCTGTTTGCTTGACGGGCTCCAAACACGCAGGGTGGAATGCAGTGGAAGTGCTTGCACTGACAGACGGCTGAAAGAGTCTGAAACAGCCCGCGCCCTTGAGTTTGGCAGGGTACTACCTGGTTACAGCCGTGGCTATCATGGATCGCAGCTATCAGGCCACGTTGTGTCTTAGCCGGCCTCCCGGCCAAGACTCTCGTTCAAGCCTTCCAAATCCTACACACTGAGACATGTCGTGAGGTACTGGGGAGGTTTTTCCTTGAGACGTGGAATTGTTCCGTGTTGCTCCGGGGAGGATCGTACGAGTTCAGAGTTCTCCTAGTGCTGTTGAGATTGCTCCGATCTAAATTTGCTTGGATCTTCACACGCCGTGCAAGTTACCGTGCTGATGTAGTTTCTTCTTTTGTTTGTCAGGGTGCTTAACAGAGAGGCTCGCGCGTATGCTCGCACTGTGCGGTTTTGCAGCTCCTTATGCATACACTTCTCTTAACAGCAGAAACACTTTGGCCGCGACGCATAGGGCTAAAGAACAGTTGAAGAGTAGGTTGCTAACTCCACTCCTGAAGCCTTCGGCATCTCGAACTGCAACTCTGAATTTTGGGCAGGAAAAAGCTGGCGAAGGCACGGGCAGAATGTGCAACTTCTGCAGAATCAGAATGCCCGTGAAGCTTGTCTGCGGCTGCAAGCCAAGGGCCTACTCGATCTTGACATGGTTGAGTTCGCAGCAACACTAACACTTCCTTTATATCGGGCCAAAAGTCTGTGTCCCATTACCTACACTTTCCCCGCTTGCCGGAAGATGAATGCAGCCCATGCAGGATACCGCAGGCAGGTCGTGGCAGCGATGGCAGTGCAACTTTAGAGGAACTGCACAGCTACTCTCGTTGACAGCCCAGCAAGAGAAACGAAGCTTCTGATTCTCCAGTCTCGATTGGTCATCACTCTATGGACGACGATGCAAAGTAGTATCTACTCGTATCCTTTTGAGGCATCAACAAGAATTCTGTACGAGAAGGAAAGGTCCAACTAGACTATGCAGCCGAAGTCTTCTGAGTGCAAGCTGATCCCAAGACGCATGCAGGGGAACGCCCCCGCGCCCTCGATTTGCCTTCAGTGACCGCAGCATTCGCGGTGCTGGAGGCGAGGTACAAGCAGTTGCTCTTTTGTGCAACTGAGTGCTATTGAAGGAAATCCGATTGCTAGCAAGCTCCAAGCTGTTGCAACCGAGAAGATCATGCATGAAGTGTTGTTAACATCTGTGTGAGGTAAAGAAGCATGGCCTTACTTCAGAAATTTGTGGTGTGAGCTGTCTCGATAAACAAGCTGCAAAGCATGCTTCGTGGTCTCGGAAGCCTGGGCTTCAAAAGAGAGGCAAGCACGAGCTTCAGGACATTTGCGACTTCATACCCGCGAACTTATCGATATCTGATGTCACTGGCATCTCAGAGCTGCAGCCCCTCGGCGGTAGTATTGGCTGGATGTGACTTTGCAGTGAGACTTCTGGAAGCGCGTCTTTCGCGCTCTTGAGTGTGTTTGAGAGCCTTCCTGTACCGAAAGATCAGAAATCACATAGGCTTAGGCTCCAAGCCTGGTTCATGATGCTGGCTTCCAACATCTTCCAACACTGCCGGTGACAGGTATTACATCAGAAGCGCACTGCCTTTTGGCAGCCCGGTTAACACCAACTTCTACTTGTTGCGAATGGTGCGGCGACCCGGCTGAAAAGGCTTTTTCAGGTATAGTTGAACAGTTCTTTTAGGGTCGGCTGGTGGTTCAGGTTGATGTGCAGCACACTTCTGATTTTGAATGCTCGTTTGTTTTGTTTTGGCTTGCTTGTTGTGGTTGTGTTTAGTGCCGTGTTTGCCGTCTCTGTGTCTCTATGTGTATGTGTCCGTCTGTCCGTCTGCCTGCCGGGTGGCTCTGTGAGAGTGTGTGAGTGGATGTGCTTGCTTTTGTCCTATGGCCTGGCGACCGATTCGGGTCAAAAAATACGAGCTTGTCACCCTAGCCGAGTACGCACAACGAGCTTTCCCCACCGTCAGGGAACCTAATCTACATCTGACAGGTTGGAAAACCTGACCTACACGGCAAGTAAGCTGCTCCCTAGCAGCTACTTAAGTTCGTCTACGCGTGATGTTTTCGTCTACGTCGGTGTTGGTGTGCGTTTACGTGCGGGCACATGTTGAGGGCTTGTAACCGCTTCCGGTGAGGCCAGTGGTAGATGCTGCCGCAGTAGTAGATGCTACTTGTAGTCTGCTTGCGGATCGCATCTGTCTTGTCTATCCAGAGAAATCGCAAGCCAAATGGATTTGCTTGAGACCGGTCGAAATCCCACAACAACGACAACGGTCTCGAGGGCGTCAAGATATTCCCTCCAGTCTTAACAGAAACGACTTCTTCCCTGCGACCGACAGTTCGACCGTATCCGAGAATTTGACCATACTGTATCTGGTTGACCTGATGATCCAGGCATGGATTCCCCAACAAGGAGGACAGCTCCGAGCCAGTCAAGTTGAAAGGCTTCAGTGGGAACCGCTGGGATGGGGCAGTGCATGTCGAATAGCACCACTGAGTTTCTCGTTTGGCCTGCTCAGGTCTAATTAGTCTGGTCCGTCCCTGAATAATGTTCCTTCCTGCCTGGTGTACTCATTCAAGCACGAAGCAGCGGCGCCCAAAGTGCAAACCAGGAAGGCCTACGCAGGCTGCATGCGTCACAGCTATGGACTTTGCATATTTGTCTAGAGGTACTTACCTACGCATGTTGCTTTGATGAGGAGAATATCCTTGCGGAAGAGAGAGGAGCGGCGATTGTATTTGTTCAATACCTTTCCTGCATACGTGACGTGAGGATGACACTTCGCACCGATCGCCAGCATGGAAGCCCTACCTCTACAAGGGCAAGAGCAAGCTGACGCTGCAACTCGACGATGGGAACTCTGCATTGAACGGTGCATGGTGGACGCAGCAAGCTTTGGGTCAGGGATTGGGGTTTGTGGTGTGGTTTGCACGGGTGGAGGGAACTGGAGCGAGAAGCCGCAGATCATCTCACGCGCTGGAAAGCCAGGTCAATCGTGGAAACGATCAACTGTACCCTCTACGGCAAGCCCGAATATGAAGATGCTGCCCGACTAGCAGAGAGTGCATTCGACAGCTATCGTTGCTTTCCAAGAGCTACAGCCACATGTTTCCGTTGATAGCCGTTGTAGCCGACCAACTGTGTCAATCCGGCTAGCTTGTTTTGTATGCGCCCAGTTCGACGAAGTGTGTTGAAGACGGAGATTGTTAAAATGCCTGAGGGAGCGTCGAAAGCTTTCATAGTCTTTGAGCCTGCATCACCGGAACCGCAACTCCAAGCCAAGCAAGTGTGACTCGACTATAGTTGGAAAGTCTACATTGCATGACAAAATCGTGTTACGACTTGTGCAAGGAGTGCTTCATCCAGGGCACCGTTTACTGTTGTGCTGACATTGCTGGAGTGCCAGAAGTGCTTCTTGGCAGAAGCAGTGAAGAATGATTTACGTGGGAGATTTTCAGGCCGGCATTGGACAGCTATCCCGCTCGGTGGATAAGGCTATGTAGTGGAAGCTGGAAGTTGGGTTCGTTCGAGTTTGCGGTAGGCCCCGAGCAGGATCTAGAGTGCAGAGTGTCTCCAAATCACGGTTGCACGGCTCCTATTTGGCGAGATCACAAAATCCTCTGGCAGTCCTGACCTTCTGCATCCGCGACACACCCTCGCTTGAGGTGCACATCGGGTTGCAGTCGGATTCCTTTGCCCCATTTTGCCTGCCAGCGAAAGTCGAAACCAACCTATGGCTTGCGCCGAGCGGCACAGGTGCGTGCCTATCTCATTCCAGCCGCATACTGTCAAGACTTCCTCGGGGGCCGATGCTGAGGAGGAGCCGTTGCTGGAAGCGTCATGACTTAGACTTCGTCGAAGGTTTAACATTTGTGACTACCCATGACCCCAGAGTTTCGAGACAACGACAAAGTATGCGAACAGAGGAACCTCATGCACTCAGGTTCCAAGCACGAAGTTTGGCACACATTTCGCCAGCCAAAATTCACGCCGTTCACAGGACACCAGCTTGCATTCCTCGCCACCGGATGCTTGGCTTATGTCGGAGGCTCTTGCGGTCGGAGAGCAGTTTCCAGGTGCGAAGTTTGAATCTTCAGAGAGCCGCAGCTTTGCCAAACTTCACACTGCGACTCGAGCTCGATGTTTTGATTGATCCTTTCATCTGCATTGCCATACTTTGCAACCCGAACCGAACTGTGCCTTGGGCCAGAGTGAAGAACCGAGGAAATCAGCGTGCACAACTGCCTCTTGGATTTCAAGCAGTTGTACTCGTGTGAGCTTTCGCCAGAGTTTTAGTTGAGCGCAGAGGATGGTCTGATGGTTTGCCGGCACCAAATCACACGCTCAAGCCGTAAATGTCCGATGCTCCAGCCATCAGACATGTAAGTCGTATGTTGCGAAAATCGATCTGACAAGGCCCTCTAGGGTTTCACAGTTTGTTCATCGGACAAATTCGCGTTCGATCAACCGGCCAGGCCGAGTGCTTCCAGCACATTGTGGAGGGAATCGAAAACCGCTAATCGACTTCGGCATCTCGGTCATCTTGACCAGGAGACTATTTGGGGGGGCAAGATGAAGGGTGAACTTGGTCACCTTGCTCGGGAGTAGATGCTAGTGTGGCGGCAAGTTGACGCGTCATCTCGGTCGTCTTGCTCCGGGACAGAACTGGTGTGGGGCAAGACGACGTGTAATTTTGGCCATCTCCACCCCAGTCGAAGGGGGACAACACACTCGAACCGGCTAAAGCTCGACAGCGATTCTGCAACAATAGACTTGCGAGTCCCGTCTGGACGTCATCTTGCAGACTGGGGCGACTGGTTCAAGTGGTACGAGTGGGACCCCAGGCCTAACCACGACGACGAAGATAACGCGGCATCTTGTCCTGCCCCCCTACGTTATCTCCTGAGCAAGACGATCAAGATGACGTGTCAACTTGACCCCCCTGCTGATTCTCCATTCCCGGAACACTGACTGCCAGCAGAAGGGCATGGAAGAACCCTAAACCCTAAACCCTAAACCCTAAAGTACATGACTTCGGCCCCCACCTTCCCATCACGGTGCATTCACCGCACTGCGGGGTAAGGTGCACACATCGTTGGGGGCATCAAGCCAGCCAAGGACAGACTTGCAGCACAGAACTACGGTTTAGGGTTTAGGGTCCTGCCACGATTGTTTCGAAGACTCATGCGGGATCAGGGCAGCTGCGCAGATGGTGTCAATTCTCTCGGGTGCAAGGCTTGCCGGAAAGGCTGACATTCAGCGAAACACTCACGTAGTCGTCGGAGATGGAAGCAGCAAGACTTGTACTAGAGCTGCTTGTGATCTGTTGTCCTGGCAGATGATAAAGGGCATGCCGCGCCTTCGAGGACGAGTCCTTCAAAATTTCCTGTTTGCCACCAACAGGGCCATTCGTTCTTTGCAGGCACCCTGCTTGCATGTCAGCTGAATGCAGGCACCGGCTCGAAGTGTGAGACTTGCGCGGCGGTGCGGTTTCAAATCATTTGTGTAAGGTACAACTTCCGGCGCAGCCCAAGCATACCAGTGCGAGGCAAAATTGATCTTGAGCTCGCTCGGGCTTGGGATTTTCTATAGACTCGTGGCCAGAAAGACTGTAAAGTGGTTTGCCTGAAGGTGGTCTCTGGTGTTTCAGGTTTCAGGTCATGCTCATCTCAAGTCTCTTGATTAGCCATGCCAAAGCAAACGGCTCTCAGCCATTCCATGTATCAAAGAAGAAGGGCCGGCCTCAGCATCCTGAAGGCAAGCTGCCGGACTTGACCTCCTTCCCCCACCTTCCAGGCTTCTACCAACTGAAAGAGCTGTCGCCGGTCGAGTTTCGCCTCCTACTCCAGGCCTCCACGAGCTCGGGTTTTAGTACGCACCCGACCTCGAGTTCCCAACACCCTCTCCTGGCTTAAGCACAACTTCTTGCCTTGAGCATGACCGCTGCGGTTAGGGTGTGTTCAAGCCACGATGATCTTGATCTGCTTCGGGTTCCCACTTCCGCGTGGGCGATGATGTCAACATCCATAGTATGGCTGCGACAATGCCTGCATAGGAGAAGCTGCCTTTGGAGTCCAGCCCACCCCTAGAGGCTTCTCAATCGTCCAGTGTGCGATGTTGATACAAACGGCCCCAGCCTGTCCTGCTCAGATCGAGCTCATCCGACAGGTCCAGCTTCATCCTCTCGTTTCTTCTGCCAGCAGCAGCGGATCCTGGAACTGCCAAGTGAGGCTTGCGCAGGACAATTTCTACGTGTATTCCCAGCAAAGACCTGGAAGTGCGGTTGCTTTCTGCATGCGGCCACTCACAGACTCGTGCAGTACATCGTCTGGCTGCTCCATATAGAGGATCTGAGACATCGCTTGCCTTCAGCCATGCAGGCTCCCTTTCGACCACCGCGGTGTAATTCGATCCCACGACTTGAAATGCACCAGTGGTTCTTTCTCTCTTGCTGAGCCCTCGCTGCAGATCAGGCATTGGGTTCAGGTTCGAATTGGGCGGTCACTTCTTTTAAGATTGGTGTTGAGGCTTTTTGCTGGATGCTCACTCAAGAATACACACTTGTACTCACTTGTGTGCGCCCCAGAAATGATTCAAAATCTGTGATCACAGGCTGCGGTCTTCTTGCAAAGCGTTGATGAAGTGGGAGTTTCCGAAAATAGGGGTACCTTATTTTGGGGTCCTTATAATAAGGATCCTACTATTTAGGGCACTATATTAGGGTCCCCTATTTTCGGAAACCCCCAAGTGGAGTTCTCAGGATCATAGTCGGAGCATCGTGTGGAATCTCAATGTGCGGCGACCCCGAGGCTGAGTGCGTCGGGTATGCGGTTTAGGGTTTAGGGTTTAGGGTTTAGGGTTTAGGGTTTAGGGTTCTGGTACAGGAACAGAAACGAAAGCTCAGTTCTTGGGCTGGGCTTTACAGCGAAGACATGTTTCAGATTTTGGGCAAAGGCAGCCCATGGAGTGCAGGACAGGTACCAGGGTCAGTTAAGCAAGATCGGTACCAGTAACTTACTAGTTGCAGTCGATGCTTCCTGGCCTAGTGCATCGGCCCTCGGCTTCCTTGAAACGAGCTCTGGGCTCCAAAAAAAACCGTCGAGCTTTGTGGCAAGCTCGACCGAGAGTGGAGGTACCTTGGAGGCCAACCTTCTGGGCGAACTTATCTTCGAAGCTCCACAGAAGCCGCAGCAAGAGCAGCAGACGCGCGACTTTGGGAAGGTAGGGAGTTAGGGAGTTTTTTCTATGCTTGGAGTTCTGGAGTCTACAGTTACAGTTTACGGGAGCGAAAGTGTCAAAGAAAACGGTGGCTGACAAGAGGGCACACGAGTGGACCTCCGTTAACAGCCAAGGACGAAGAGGGAGCAGCAGCTTCAACAGAAGCAGCAGCTTCAGCAACAACAGAGCCAACAACAACAGCAGCAGCAGACACAGCAAACACAGCAACAGCAGCAGCAACAGCAACAGCAGCAGCACCACCACCAACAGCAGCTGCAGCCACAGCAGCAGCAGCAGGCACAGCAGCAACCATCCCAGCAGCCGTCGCCACTTGATTGCACAGGTCTAAAATTGAACTGCTGACTGCAGCCTGCCATGATCATTACGCTGCTACACATGTCGGGTTCCGTGGGACTGGAATTTTGAAAGACCCCACAACTTCCAATCCGCCCTTTCTGAGATGGCCGGCTCAGATGCCTTGGCGCAAATCCTCTTGTTCAGCTATCCTTGGGACAGTAACTAGTTGACTAGTTGTTGAAGCTTTCCAATCCATGAGGCCTCGCCCGGCTGCGGATGCCGAAAGGGCCGAAAAGGCGAGGGCTTTTCATAGTGTTGAAAGTTTTATTAAAGTTGTGGTCGGTTGCGTCAGCTCTTCCGAAGCCCTTTCTGACGGCAAGCCTGCGGCACTGCTGACTGTATGCGAATCGACGCGCAGTGTGCGACTGGTATCATAGGCAGAACATCAGTCTTAAAACATCTTAAACAGAGGAGAAAGTTCATAAATTTCAGAGTAGCCTTTCTACTGAGAGCTGCATCCCTGGCCCCGGAGCCACCGCTACCACAGCTCACAGCAGGGGCTCGAAGCTCATACAGCGGACACACGGAATCCTGATTCGGTTTAGGTTTTGGGATGTTTCGGGACTTGAATGCAAGGTTCGAGCGGAGTCAAACATGAGATACATAGCAGGCTTCCGCAGCAAGCTACACCGACACGCCTGTCGTGCCGCGGCCAGCAAGTGCTCAGCTGTGTGTGCCGTCCTTGAATTGTGGTGGCTAGAGAACCGTCTTGAAGTCATGGTGTGCAGTATGGCCCAGGAGTCTCAAGAGCCGTCTGAGATCGAGGAGACTGAGAAAGCAGGAGCTAGGGGAGGGCCCTTGATTGTCAGTTCTTTTGGGATGCCATTGAAGTTTTTGTTTGAGATTTGGGACGGCTGGGATCTTTTGAGGATCAGTGCTGCACCTTGGAAATGCGTGTCCCATGCAGGAGCGCCAGCCGCCAACGATGCTTCAGCCTCTCGATCGGGCGTCGACATGCCCCTCGTTTTCCCTGTCTCTTTAGTACCATCGGACACACAACAGCCGCGAGGGTTGCTGGAAGTGAAAAGAACGTGAAAGAGGAAGAACTTCGCATGAGCCCAAGGCTTCTCAACGCAGCTGGCGGTGGTGCACATGCCGGGGGCGAAGGCTGCGGCAAACTCCGTCGACTCAAGGTCTAAAGGCTGATGTGTTGATTTTAGGTTCTAAGGCGTTTCGACGAGGTCCCTTCAAGTCTTCTGAAGGCCCAAGAAGACTCTTCAACCAGGAAGCTGGGTGCGTCGCAACGGTTTATCCCTGGAAAGTCAGAGTCGGTGCCGCAGATGCTTTCGAGGTACAGCGGAAGGATTCTCGCTGCTGGCAGCTTTGGCCTCTTCAGCTGCAGATGTGTTACTGATCTATCATTCTATCTTTATCTGTCTCTTCGTGCTTCAACGCTTGTTGTAAGCGATTGCTCCAACTACTTGCTTAGATTTGATACCCTTTCAATGGGTTCGTTGAGCTGGAACGCCATCCTGACATGTACCTCCGACGCAGATGGTTGACCCTGACATTCCCAATCCCCACAGGCAGATCTTACAACGTGATCTCCTCTAGTCGGCTAACCGGTGACGAATTCGAGGAGCGAGAACGAGAAGGTGGCATGGATTCCAGCTTCAAGGCGAAGTGGCCAGAGGCTTCCCGTTGCGAATGCAGATTGTCGGCTTCGGGGTACGTCTGGGCTCAACCAGTTTAGCCTGCTTGCTCCGGTGGTGTGCACGAGTACTTTAAGAGGTTACAAAAAAGATTCGCATGCGTGGCTTGTGTCATTGCGGCTTATACTGCATCTACATTCGAAGTCGAGGGGCTCGGCTTCAGGGCTGTTGAGCTTCGACCATTTGCAGACCTTCAGGCTTCAGACTTTGGGGAAAGCATGGAAAACCGCTCCGTCACCTTAGTCTGAGTCACAGCATGCCTTGGATTTGAAGTAGAACTGGGGAATCGTGCAGTCTTTCGACTGCATACGTACTTACCTGTCATCACTTGGCACCGAACTTGTCACTTCCCAGCAAAGACCGGGAGCTCCCAACCCGTACATCTGCTCAACCCCCCTGCTCGCACGTCTCTGCATTCCTGTGCAGGAAAACCAGTTCGACGTCCGCTCGGGCACGAGCTTCTTGCCTGAGCCGTTGGATTGGAGTCTCGAAAATACTTCTTTTGTTGGGCATAGCCTATAGCAGCGAGGGAGCCTACACACAAGTTGCCTGAATCGCTGAACCGCAACCCCTCATTCATGCCGCAAGCAAGGTGGAAACCAAGAAGGGCCGAACGAAGATGACAGCCAGGCAACTGCTCAGCGAGCTCGCACAGTCCCGCTGCTTACGGTATTCGTGTCAGGAGTTTTTGGGAGAGTAAGACCTGGAGCTTGCAGGCTTCATGCACAAGTTTCTGCACATAATCCATCATAATCCAAGATGTGGGTCATGGCTAGATCGTGCGACTGCAGGTTGACCTGGAGCACGGCAGCCTGGTGATCGCAGCCGTCGGTGCCCCACGGGCTGCATTGGCGAAGCCGGCAGCTGTGGCAAAAGGCACCACCAACACTGCACTGCAT
The DNA here is from genome assembly GCA_905221635.1 of Symbiodinium sp. CCMP2456. Taxonomy (NCBI): domain Eukaryota; class Dinophyceae; order Suessiales; family Symbiodiniaceae; genus Symbiodinium; species Symbiodinium sp. CCMP2456. The sequence continues at coordinate 80,471 of CAJNDV010004825.1, read as the reverse complement.
GAGGGTGAACATGCTGCCAGTGTTCATTGTATTGGTGCTTCAGAGAACTTTTGATTTTGGATGGCTTTAGAAGTGCTTTGCGCGTGCCGTGGCTTTTGGACAGGTGCATTGCCAGCTCCAACCCCAACAGCTTCTGCCAATCTGGATACTATGACACCACCAGAGGCCTTGCTTGCCAAAAGATATAGTTGGCTCTTGTCTGAAAGCTCCCCAGCTTGGCTTCTAGGACCCCTTCCTCATGGGTGTGAACTGCTACGCGGAGGTCTTCTTGGAAGCTGGGCCTTGTAGGATTCGAAAGCTTGGGCTTCTGGCCGTCTCGTAGTTCCTGAGTTACCAGACTTCGCCGAGGAAGTACCCGATGTGGCGCTGTCTGGGATACACGTCGACCCAAAGGTTCCGCGACGCAGAGAACCGAAGGAAGCAAAGCTCAACACACAGCGGAGTCCCAGCCAGACTCGTGCGAATGAGAGGAAGTTCCAGGTGCCAGAGAGGATGTCGAGTTTTTCTAAAGGGGCCAGGCAGCCAGGCGGCCAAGGACCGAGCAGGTTGATTTTGGTTCTTGCATGCCCCACTCGATCGAACGGAGGCTGTCACAGTTTACCCCACGACTCGCGTCTATGGTGGGGTTGCTGTGCAGAAGGAGTTCCTGACCGGAAAGCAACTGGTCGTCGTTAGATTTGCAAGTCCTTCGTTGGTTTGACGAATTTGCATCTATGACGATCGGGGACTCTGGTGTTTGTCGTTTCGCTTGTCCCATTCAGTCTATGAGCCCAGTGGCTCATGCTGTGAATTTCAGCGGGACATAGCGGGACATGGCTTTCCCATTCGGAGCTTGGGTGAAGGGTGTGAAGGTCCGGTGCAAGTCGAACGAACATGTTTTGCCACGAGATTATGCCTCCACTCTTTTGGGGCGACTCGGAAGTAGGGCATGTAGCCGCCAAGCTCCACCAAGCTCGGAATAAGACCTTTTGGAGTGATAAAAGCCACTCACGCGTTTCCCGCCGGCCAACTCAAGGTACATCATTTGGAACATGGCCGGAGACGTGCGAGGTGACCGCTTGCACGGCATTCTGTGTGATGAGCAAACAGCAGCATCAGCTCGCATCGAATCGGAGAGTAGAGCTGTGAAAGGACGTGTCATGCAGGTCACTTCAACGGACTTGAGTTCGACCGGGAAAGTGCAGATGCTCAGCCGACCCTGAAAGGCGAGACGTAGCGCGTGCGTAGTTGCACCAGGATGCCTGGATAAATGGCTTCAAGCCTTCCGGCCGCGTTTCTCTCGAGGATCTGCCTCGATGAGCCAGGCCGCAAACATCCCCGCAGCCCCGACCCGTGACCATATATGGACTGGCACCCATGTACAGGGCAAGCAGCTTTGCAGGGAAGCTTCGCACTGCTGTGATGCAACAGAGGATGTGCAGAGTCGAAAAGTGCTCACCCCAGAACTGAGCACGTCTTCAAATGTACTCCGGGGTGTAGTCGGGATGAGACTCCAGACAAAGCGTTAAGATTGTCAACGTCCCAGAAAACCCAGCCTCTCCTTCGATGTCTCGTGTTGCTCCAGGCGCACCTTTGTGAACATCAAACCACACAACACATCCAGGGAACATCCACGCACATGGATGGCTGCAGACACTGCGAGTCAGCCAAGGTCGATTCACCTGTCCTGCCCCATATCGCATCGGGCGACTCGGCGTTGTTGGCGCTGCAAACGTGGGAACATGAGATTTCGGCTGTCACGTCAACGTATGTGCGCATGAGGGGCGATTTTTGGGATGTTGGGTCGTCGGATTCGAGGCTCGCGCCTCGCGGATTCAAACGAATCTAGCAGACTACCGAGATCGCAGATATCAAGGGTTAGACTGTTCATGAGTTCGTGATAAAAGTGAGGACATTCATGATTCATGAGATTATCAAGAATAGTCAATATAGTCATAGTCGTAGTCGTTGCTGTAAGAACACTTGGGTCTCTCGGCAGCTCCATTTCCATGTTTTGGTGTCCAACGACCATCAACTACCCAACTCTTTGCCTGCCGGTGTTGTCAAACACTATAGATGCGAAATGTGCAGTCAAATCCCTATTCCAAGAAACTGTCGAAGCGCAAAATTACGACACAGAGCTGCAGATCATGGACATCCCGATGATCACGCCGTCTGGCCATAGCTATGACTTTCGAGCAATCGTGGGGTGCTCGGAATCCGAAATCTCCATGAGGACCTCCAGACGTCCACACCGGTCCAGCATAGTGTTGCTGCGTCAGCTTTGCCTGGCGAAGCATGGAAAGCAACCGAGACCGAATGGCTGGCAAGACGCCGCGTGGATCCTTTGACCCTGGCCCCGCCAGCACCTTAGGGGAGGACACTGCTTCGGTTCTGTGGCGGCTTGGGGAGCCGTGCTCGACATTCTGCATCAGACTCTCTCAAGGGCAGCGCACGGCCGGAAAGTAGGGAACACAATCCTGAGTGTGAACTTGCTTCAGAAGCTGGGCGGCCACTTACGGTGCAAGCTTGTGGTTTGGAACCATGGCAAGAGCATTTGCATTGGGAGGGCAGACAAGGCCAGGCAAGTTGTCGTTCCTAGCGGGCCATTTGTGCTGACCATACCGGTCATAAAAGCCTTGCAAGCAAGACGTTCCAAGCGAGACCAGAGCACGATGCATGGCACCACCGCAGTTGGATGAAGTTCTCAGTTACTATGCTGCTTGTTTCGTACGGCGTCGAAGTTACTTGTTCGTCGCAAAGCTCTCGAATTGTGTGCTTGGTGTTTCTGCTCCTATCGTTGAACTTTTTACTGAAGGAGTCGAGATGTGATACGCTGGCGACGTAAGGCAGATGCTGGCCGCACCGCATGATGCTGAAGCAGGGAATAGCCGCTGAATAGCCGAACAGCCCGCAGCATGTCGCCACAGGGAAAAGCAGAACATCCGAAACCGCCAAGCCTGAACGCTTGGTTTGAACGCGTCACCTTGCATCGACCTGGCACATCTGTCCGCGTAATGCGCAGCAACATCCCTGAGCCTGAGCCAGCTTCGGGAGCTGAGGCTGCAACCGGGAGAGCTCTACCCCAACCGCGTTCTCAAGGAGTGGTGTTGTGTCATGTTGTATCATAAGAGGACGAGAGATGACGAGAGCGAGCCAGAACACTGCAGGACGAAATCATTGAGCAACTGCTCAAGCTGTCCAAAACGGCAGAGGACAACGGCGAGTACGAGCCGCGGGCCCAAACCGCTCTTGAGCAGCCTCCGACAATAAGCCATAGCAAGTGGGCGTTATGAAATGCAGCCGTTTTGGTTGTGAATGGCAATACGATTCCAACAGGCAAAGGCAAGGCTGCGATGCTAGATTTTGATACGTAAGAATTTCTGAAGGCTGCTTGTATAAACACAAGCGTTGTCACAAGACCATCGCAAAACTTTTCCGTATAAGGCAGAGCCCAACTTACCTGAGGCTCTCCGATGCAGCACGGGCCAGGGTTACCCACATCCGGGGACTGGCGATTCCACCGCTCCAGGTTCGGCATGGGCGAACAAGCTAGGCGGAACTTGACACGTTGCGGGGTTTGAGGGGTCTGGCACACGTGTGCAGCATTTTTTAAGCAGCTGACGTCGCGCATGTCAAGTTCTCATAGTACTGTAGGCTAATTCTCGTATGTTCTCCCACCTCAACGTCCCGCGTCCTGTGGCGGCACAAAAAAAAACCTACACCGCAAGCTCTCTCGACTCCCTTTTGCAATGCTGAGCTTGGATCTTCAAAGCCATGTGAAGTGCCAGCAAGGTCCAGCCTCTGAAACCTAGACTGCAGCCATGCTGTGACTGGCAGGGTGATGGCAAACGAACTACTCGAATTCAGAAAGTGCGACGCAGCTGCAAGTTTCGTGGAGATTGCAGAGGAGTTCAGCTTGAAGGAACCGAACCCACGGTCAGATACAGCCAGGGTGAACGTCCTACACAGATTTCGCCCCCCCCCCCCTCCATGTAGTCCACCGTTTGATCGCATTGGCTTGCAGCTTTGCGTTCTGAGGGCGACGTTGGTAAAGCTTGGAGGTGGTTCTTGCCTTGCACCGCCTTGCACCTCTGAACATGTGTTGAACTTTCATCGCGCTGTGTCCTGCCATCCCACAAGCTCCTTTCCACGACCTTGAGCGTGCCGAAAGATCGGAGTGCGCACTTGCTCCTGGAAGACAGAACCTTGCAAGCCGATTCCGTCTCACTGCTGTTGTGAACCCCGCCCCAGCACCCCCAAACACTGACAAGCTAAGATTGGATCGCTGTGCCATCTATGCAGTGTGGCACAGACCCCAGTTCCTTTGGGCTTTGAGTTCAAAGCCCCATCCTGGATACTCAGGGATTCGGAGCGTGGCTTGAGCCCCAACTCTCGCAGTCCACAGCGGCCTTGGAAAGGTATCGGACAAGAGTAACTGGCCGTGAGTCAGCGACGCCCGTGCGAAACTCCTGACTTGACTTTCTGAACGTGACTCCCGACAGAGAAGCTGACAACGTCAAAGGTGTGGCCTCCTCGCCTGGGAGCAGATGCTTGTGCTACTCGCCTCATTGAGTTAAGCACATCGCGCAGGGCCGAGCTTGTGCAGGGTATTCCTAGTAAGTGCCACAAGCAGGTCGGTTTAGGACGGACAAAGTGAATCTGAGCTGAGTGTTGATTCGGCCAGGTGTTTTCCCCGTCCTCCCGAGGGCCTGCCGCCAGAAAAGGGAACCCAGGGTCGAGTCACGGATGCAAGATTCCGGAGGCGAACAAAACTGCGCACGGCAGAGCGGGGCAACAAGGGCATGTGCAAAAGCCACAGATCAGAGTACGGGGTGGGAAGGAGGGGAGGACCCCCTAGCAGGGAACAGCCTTAGGGAAGGGGGAACTCTAACTTTGTCTTGGTCTTGGCACACTGTTTTTTCACCACAACACACCCGCGCCGCCAGGTGGGAGGGGGGAAGACCGGGGGACCAACGAGTCGAGGGAAAGGACCCGCCGACACACGTCCGCTTTTGTTTTGCCCGTCCGACAAGTTGAAAAAAAAGACCTAGGCAAATGGGATCCCTGCAAAGCACTCGGACAAAGGACAAAGCCAGGTTGGGTGAGTAATGCCAGTGAGAGCCGCAGGAGTTTTGCGGCTGATTCAGAACTGCCGAACATGCATTGTGCATGGCGTGAGACAGTTGGTTTAGGGTTTTTTGGAATCTGGCAATGTGAGTTCCCGACATGATCCGACATGTACAGGAGAGGGAATCCCGAATCCCAGCACTGCATTTCTCCTACTCGGAGTCCCAGCCCTCCTTGTCCGAGTGTGAGTGTCAAAAATCCGCCTTCCAATTCTTGGGCTGTCACCGCAAGCTGCCGCACTGCTCGGAGTAAATGCCAAGACATGTGCAAGCCTCCGTCGGCCCAGGTTCACGACATCCTTCGGAGCGATCTTGCCACTTGCTGGAGAAGAAGAGTAGTCGTAGTGGCTTCGAGGGTCGCAGGTTAGCTTTGGATTTCATCTCATGTTCTGGGCACGAAAGAGTGAAATTCGTGTATTGTGCTGACATGCACGTGTCATCTCGTATCGCAGCAGCGCATGCCGGTCTGGAGCCTGGACCGTGAGGAAGCCGGTTAAAAAGTCAGATATAGGGCATGAAGCCAGGTAGAGCCAAGTCTACTTAGCCTAGTGGGCACGAACCCAGGTGTCTACTCCTCGATGCGCGCAACTCCTTGCGCATGCGGGTTGGCACTATGCTCAACAAAAGCGCGTCCTCACCCCATCCGCCGCTGCTGGCCGGGGAGTGAGGGGCCGGTAGGTCGCAAGTTTGCTTTATGCACTAGCGACAGCGTTGTATTCACACAGTACAGAAGCCCGCCGTTCCTTGAATCCCCCTTGGGCATGATATCTTCCATTCCCCGTTGGCCCTGAACAAGTCAATATCAACAATGTCGTGAAAGCACCTTGCCCATAGGTGTAGGGTGACTGATCGCTCATAGGTTACATCAGAATCTGAAGCCTTCACTGACTGCTCCGATTCAAAGATCCAAACCAGCCCTCCCCCCCCCCCCACGATTGCCATTCCGTTCTGAGGGACCTCTGCTTCATGCAGGAACAGAGGTTGTAGATGTGAGATACCAGCCTTGTCTACAAAACAGCGCGCTTGGTGCAGGCGGCGTTCTTGAAATATGCCTTCTTCTCAACACCAGCACCTGGGTGCTTGGGCAGGCATATTGCATCTTGTGACAGATGTGAGTGTGGGCTAAGGGCGCCAAAGCTCATGGGGAGGACCACTGGCCAGGTCCGGTTCCTCACTAAAGTAGTAGTCGTCCAACCCGTAATCATACCCTTCAAGTTCATCAAGCTCGGCATTTTCAAAATCAACATCCACTTGGGCATCATTGTGGTAAATTCGTTCTGTGTCACCGCCTGCAACCTGGCGGACTTTGCGTGACGCTCTAGTGCACTACCAGGACCAGGATCGTTTGCGTCCGCCGGGGCGCATCCTGCAACTCTCCCAAAGTGCCCTAGAATCCGGTCCAGGACAAGTATGGTGAAGTAAAGCCTGTAAGCCATCAGCATACATCAGCCCAGGCACTGGTCTTGGCATGGGCGTGCTGCACTGGCAGCATTGCGGGGGGCCACGGCCCCGGCACGTCTCCGGGTTTGGGCCTTCGAGGTGTAGGGCGTACCCTGGGCTGGCAGAATCATGGAAAATGTTGGTTGACCAACATTTCAAAAAAGCATCATGATTTGCCAGACTATGGCTGCGGCTCGAGGTTTCTCGAAATTCATGGAAATTGTTACCAACAGTTTCCATGATTTCCCACAGACGAATCATGGAAAATTTTCACAATGCTCACCCGCGCCGCTTCCAACGACCCCACTGCTGCTCATGAAATTCGTCCAATTTTTGTGATTGAGCACATCTTATGTACTCGTGCGATGTGTGTTTGCAAAACGGGCCGGTAAGGTATTTGCATCCTTGACAAAACTCAGAAGTTTGCCCAAACCGAAACTAGGAAATAATCTCTGCTTGAAGNNTGAAGACGTTACTGTGCGAACACCAGTTTAGTAGTTTTTCTGCTTATCACGAACAGAGCTATACTTCGTGTCTACGGTTCGAGACTTTACTATAGGAAACTACTGCTGCACGAACATGCCTATGCTGGTTTTGGCACACACTTCCGAAGACAGAAGTGCAAGGAATTTACTCATGTCATATCTTTCTTGGTGTTTGCATCGGGGGCTTAAGTTGTTGTGTTTATGCATCTTTGGAGTGGCGTTAATTTGCTTATAATAAAGAGCCCTTTCTCACAAGGCTAGCATTTGCACCAGAATTCTGGCATACATCATTGTCAAATGGTCATCGTTTGGTAGGTACAAAACTTCGAGAACGAGTTTGAAAAGTCTACGAATCCCAGCCCGACCAATAAATGCGGAAGACTTGTATTGTGCACACAATTAAAACGAACGAAACTCAGACAAAACATGTCGAAATGAAATGGACCTGAAAAATAAGAACAGCTGGCAACGTCGACTAGCAAAACCTAACATAGAACCTACAGTGTAATGCGCAGCCACGGCATGTTGTATTAATGTTTGACTTGGAGCACCAGCGACAACAGTCCATTCTCAATAGGCTAGAAACAAGTAAATGTGCTACTTGATTAACCATCATCCTACCAAGAGGTCTCATAAGCACAGGTGTGAATATTCAACAAGTACTGATTGGTAGGTTTATACCTATCAAAATGCAAAAACACTGCACTCATCAAGTAGAACTCTTACTTTGTATAAAAGGCTTGGGTATTATTACGCAAAGTTTCTGAACAACATACGAAGTACTCTAATGAAAAATCCCAACAGTAGTTGACACAGTAAATCTTGCTTCTGAAATGATACGAAACCGGGATGTACAAAATGTTAATCCGGTTAGTAAGGGCAAGAACTACAGCAGCAGGATCTACGTGCTAGACGTAATGCTCGATTTGTTTGAATTCGACATGAAGAACAGATTATGTAGCAGTTTAGACAAAAGAAACGGAGATGAAGACTATACCTCCAGTAAAATTGCCTAATCCTACACGTATCATAGCGGGTCACGAACTGCTACCATTGTTGCTATTGACAGCTATTTTGACAGATACGGATGAATCATTGTGCGGTGTTGCGAAGACAGAAGATTTTGCAATGAACTCATTGATTAGTCCGTGTCCCAGACTGCAAAATCCACCAACAAGACTGAGATTGTTGTGTATCAACAAGTGGACGTTCAATGAACGTGCGTGTTTGTAAACTATAACGGCAGCCAGCTAAAAATAGTAACCATCCACCTTGCTACGAAATCTGCGTGGGTGGTCACGAGAATGCTGCAGTAAAATGCCATGCCGTGCAAAGTTGTTTGTTTTCGTGAGCTTCAGTAGGCCCACTTCGCCATCACTACTGTATGTCGGCTCCTAGCGACCACCGGCATCGTTGACAAAGCAGTTTGTCCAAAGCCATTCCTTGCTTCTTTATGCGTGCGCATGCACTCGCAGCCTTTCTGTCCGATTTATTCGTGCCTGCTCATGATGTTCAAGCAAACATAAAGGTTGCTTTCAGCACAGATCCTTGACACAACATCCATGATTCATGGTTGCCCTGTCTCTCGGCCCACTTAAGCAAAGCATCAGCATAAAGACGAAAACCTGGGTACCGGAG
>CAJNDV010004825.1:9175-71763 GCA_905221635.1 Symbiodinium sp. CCMP2456 | reverse complement strand
ATATATATATATATGTATACTGTTTATTTATCGCACGCCCTAGTAACAGTCACCACAAAAAGACGCACGACACAAAGCACCAGCAACCCCGCAATTCTCTGGTGCTAAATTTTGTGCTCATGATTGTGCTTTTCTGGTGCTAAACTTTGTGCTCATGAATGTTATTTTTCTGGTGCTGAACTTTGTGCTCATAATTGGGCTTTTTACTGGTGCTATATTTTTGTGCTCACGATTGTGCTTTCTCAGGTGCTAAATTTTGTGCTCATGATTGTGCTTTTTTTGGTGCTAAATGTTGTGCTCATGATTATGCTTTTTCTGGTGCTAAATGTTGTGCTCATGATTGTGCTTTTCTGGTGCTACATTTAGCGCTTATGATTGTGCTTGTTACCCGCGTCATGAACTCATACTTGCAGTCTTGATGTTCGACAAGTTCTGTGCTCATGATTGTGTTTTTTCTGGTGCTAAGGTTTGCGAAAGATTCAATCCACTAGGCCTTCAAATCCTGGTGCTCCTGTCTTGCAGCAGAATCGTGATTTGCTATGCAAAGTCACTGACGATGCCAAGCGGGAGCCAAAAACATATATAGTAAAGCAGAGTAAATTTCGATATACTACAATTTGCTACAACTTGTTAAACAAGAGTGTGAAAAGACCTCCCTCCCTCCCTCCCTCCCTCCCTCCCCTTTAGAGCCACGCTGCCTGGTCAGAGGGGTTAGCGCGAGAGTGTTTGGTTTGAGAGAGTTTACGAATTCAGGGTTTAGGGTTTAAGGCCTCCCTCCCTCCCCTCCCGACCTCCCCTCCCTCTCCCTCCACCCGTCTCTCCCTCCTTCCAAGCCGCCGCAGTCCGTTGCAGTGCCAGTCGTGAGCCCTGACCGCTGCTTAGATGCTCGTTCTCTCCGTGGCTCCAATGTGCCTGACCTTCGCGCCAGGATCTCGGTTGAAGAGGTATATGAGTCTGGGTTGAAGAAAGGGAATATAGGGCAGTTGGATTCATTCGAGAGTTTCCCCGACTCCTGGGCCTCAGCTTTCTTCATTGTCGAGACCTTTGTCTATATAAGTCGGCAGCAGGACTTCAGTTAATTGCGCGGATGGTTCAGCAGCTACGAAAGGTTCTGTCGCCGAAAATGGCCGGCATCCTCGCCAAAGTATGTAGAGCACTTCCGTCCGATGTCGCAACACTCGCGTAAACCATCTCTTTGCAAATGCCGCACTCCACGAGACAATGCCATGGGAGCTGATTTCATCACATGATCTGCTCATAGTCATAGTTGCACGAGTATTTATGATTTTTAGTGGCTTCTGAAGTCACAAGGATGTCCAGAATACTCAGACTGCCTCAGCACATATCCGCCGCACAATCGCCCGGATGATCCAACAAGCGCAAGCCAACACTCAAGGCTTGGTGGCGCACTGTCGGTAGCTCACTTCTCGGCCAAAGTCAGCGAGGCCCATTTGCACAGAGTCTCACTGGGATTTTGAGTTTGCTCGCCAGCTCTGGAGGTCCAGGTGTCCGCAGTTTTAAACAAGTGCTGCGTAAGCTGCGCAGCTCGGTGACCTGCAGGTGCACGCTGTGGAGTTTGAGCGCGCAGGGCAAAACCGATGGTTCCTACGTCTTCTGCAGGCACGATGGAAAGTCGAGTCTGGCAGGGTGCAGCAGATGAGACGTGCTCAAAGCCTTTGCTCACATTTAGCGGCGTGGTACTTCAAAGCCCTCTAAGTGCGGAGCAATCAGAGCGAGAACAAGCGTCTCTAGAATTCGCGAGCGACGACACCTTGCGATCCTGCTTCAAACTCTCCACATCCCACAAAGTCAGAAGACGACCTGGAGAGACGCCCCAATGGCCGCGGAGGTCTGCAGCGCAGTGACCGGCATGTCCAGCTTCGTCCTGTTCCTTCGGCTCTGCTTGGATCAAAAGGCACCGCGGGGCCTGCCGATGAGCATTCATTGCAAACACCAACGAAGAAGTGTGAGTCGATGTCATGATGCAGGAGCGAGTCGTGAAGTGAGCACGGGGACAGCGGCAAGGAGAATTAGCACGAGAACCTAATTCGTGCTCAGGTGACAGCCCTTGCACAGGGGTCAGGGTTCAGGGTTTGAAGGCTTCAAGTGCAAATGTTGCAGTATGCCAGACGGATGGGACGAGGTGGAACCCAGTTGTCTCAAGTTGACTGTTGTGTCTGCATAGGCGGCGCTACAGAAGCAGAGGCATCTTACCATGCGCAAGCTCAAATTCGCATTGCCATTGGCTGCCATTGCATTGTAATACACCCTTGCCGGTCGCATGACATCAAGCAGCATGAACGGAATTATGGAGGTGATATTGTCGTTTTCACTCGAGCTTCTCGACGGCTGCAGAACATGCGTCTCTCAACGATGCAGACGAACCAGTTGCTTGCTGTACACCAGAGCCGTAGAAGAATCTGCGTGAAAGGCCTTGCAAGCTTCACGAACCAGATCCTCCCATATCTGTTCCTCCAACATACTCGGAGTTGCAGCGTTGCTGCTTTTGCTGGAGACGACATCAGGATCTGGGGCAGATTGTTCCGATTCCTTGTTCCATGTCAGGCTGAGGAGGCCGAACAAATCCGAAAAACGCCGCCAAATAAGCAAGTCGAGCCATGCGGCTTCACAGGCAACCCCTCACCATAACTGTTCGTAACTAGCAGTAAGTAGCTGAGACACTTGCTTCCCTTGATGAGGCAGAGACTACTTTCAGGCTGACGTGGGCAGCATATGGTTCTGCTTGAAACCCTCAGCTCTCAGCTCAGGGCCTGGTTCGTGCCAATTCGGAACAACACTCCAATTTCTGTGGGTCCATAAACTATGATGCCTGTGAAGCTCCGCCAGTCCCAAGTAGCGCCTGAGAAGCCCAGCTCGACACCTTCTGCGGCCTGTCGAGCCGCCTGGCAGTGGGGTCCCTTTCGCACCTCCAACGAAAAAAGAGTTGAATGGAACATTGGGCCTCCCGGATAGGGCCTGGACCTGACATAGTGTCCGTGACTTCGGGACATCGGGACAGAATTGGCTTTACCCATGTAAGCACTGCTTGCCAGATTCATGCAAGGGACCCCATGGAGCACGCGGAACGATCGCGCGCTGGAAAAAGGCGTTGCTCAGAACCAGCAGGCAGGTAGCGCGAAGCTGCTCCGAATCCTTCTGCGAACTTTAGCATTCCTAGCAGGCCAAGGGTGAAGCAAAAGCTCCAAACGACCACATCCTCACAAAATGCTGTGCTCTCAGGGCCCAGTCGAGCATTGAGATGTCACCTGCCGCGCCACAAGACGGGGAGCTCGTAGATTGGGGCCTGCCAGAGCCTCAATCGTCGTCAAGGGACCCTCATGGGCCGGCACTTAATCACTCTTCTTGCCCCAGGCTCCAGCCGATTCAAAAGAGTGATGATGAGGAGGAGGAGCCGTCAACGTTTGTAGGGGTAACACGGGCTTGGCTCCAGGATCGTGTGCGTTGGGATCAGCAAAGTCAAGGACGGCAACACTAACTCAGGTCTGAATGCAAGTAAGACTAGTCAGCAAGGATAGCGCAAGGAGACTATGACCAGCAAGTATCAGGATTTGATTAGAAGGGCTTGGCCGAACTCCTCTTCGAGTGCCGTTTCTTGCCATGTGGAACCTTCATCCTCCTTAATTCGGAGTCAAGCAGTTCAACAGCACAGCTCTTGGGTAGAGTACCATTTCTATTGTTGCACAGGGGTATTGCATCGAAAGCCTCACGGCTCGTGGACTACATTATGCGAGTGACTGGCAACCGTTTCCGTACCCTGCACGTTTTCTTCAGCTGCGCGAACCCGATTGCAAAGAGGTGCTTCCAAAGCAGAAGAGCAAAGAGTTCGAGAAGGCCGAGAAGAACGAGAAGAATCCGCCGAAGTCGAAGAAGGGCCGAAGGCGACTGGGCAGGGCCAGGTTCTGGTGAAGTCAAGTTGATAGCGAAAGGCTTCATCTATCGAAGGAGGAAAAATCGGACAAGGTCCCGGTTTACCGGGCTCGGCCTGATGTCATGGGTTTGGAATGCTTGGCTATATGCTTTCCCCGCTGCTCCTCCGTACAACTAGCTGCTAAGGGGATGTGACAGCAAACCCCGCACAATTTCGACAGAAAGCGGTCTTGATGATATGTCCATCCCAACATGAGGAAGTGAACTCTAAGTCCGAAGATCGCAGGGCAACTGAAGCTGCAAAGCCCGGCAGGGATGGCCAGAAGCTCGACATGAAGAAGCTCCTGCTGACAGAGGCTTCGCACCGGGTTCGAACCTGCACCTCCGTTCCACAGGAGTTCAAGTTTCCTTTCATATGGAGCTTTAGGGGAAGTGCATGTCCAATGGGCTTTCACGAGAGTGAGCAGACCTCAAGACGAAGCATACTTCGCAAGTCTGCAAGAGGGTGGGGGCTGATCTTTATTGCATGGAACGCTGCGACATTTGTGGGTGCGTGGGACGCGGTTACTGCTTGTTGATGACGTTGTGACATGTTGAGTACTGAGAGTGAGGTCCTGCGAAGCCACTTGCTAATTTTGGTCGGTGTGCTGGAGCTTTATCCTCCTACGGATTTGGGGCTCAGTGCTGCTGCGGAACCGGGAGACCTGGAAGAGAGACGGACAGAGACTGAGGGAGGGAGATGGGAAAAATTAAGCTTTGTAGACATCTGGAGACCCCGTGAAGGAGGAGGGAGAGGGCAGGGCAAGACGGTAACTCGCCCCAATGGTATGTCTTGTCCGGACAGGGAACCCAGGCGGAGCCAGCACGGGCCTGAAATCTTCACCGACTGAGGTTTTCGGTTCCGCGTAGCGCAGCAAGGCCCAAGGTGCAAGGTTCCACTGCATTCCAAGCCACGCCTATCAGTTTGCCGCATCCGCCAGGAGTCTATGTTATTTTGTGTGTGGGGTGGTTTTCGACGATTCGATGCGATGCAAGGAGATGCAAGGAGGCTGTGAAACGATTCCGTGAAAGTCCGAGGCGAAGTCCGTGACCCAGGAGAGCGAAGCAAGCTCGCAGACACCTTGGCATCCTCGCCTTTTGCTCTCTTCTTCGTGCCGAGTTGAGGTAGGGCCGGATTTGTTCAGGCTGTGCTCGGGCCTCCCTTTAAAGGCCTACTAGCAGTCACTAGCACTAGCAGTCGGGCAGTCTTCCAGCGTTGCAGTGGCTTGGGGTCTTCAAGAGCACTCGAAAGCCTGCGCACCATGTTTTGTGAACGCGTCGTGTTGACGAGAATAAGTTCCTGTGAACAAGCCGATGTGGAACTTTGTCCGTTTCGGGACCCAGAAGTAAGAAGTCCAAGATGGAGCATGCAAAGCATCGCTAAGATTCGCAGCGCAGCCGGCACAGACAATCGCAGCAGTGCCTGCACCAGGCCAGGTGGTGGCTTTAGTGCAACTATTGAGGCTTTGTGGCAAGGTTGCTCTTGCAGGCAGCAGAAATGGGAGTCGAATATGGCTCGCTGTCAGGCGGTATAGTCACAAGCACGGCACAGCCATTGCAGCCTCACCGGTCACGTGTCTGCGACGAGCACCGGAAGCTAGTGCGTTTCTGTTGTTACCTTCAGAGGTGCATGGCAGCGTTCAGGCGACAAGCGCTTGATACCACCAGCTGTTTGCTTGCAAGTTTTCTGCAATAGGACAATCAAACAGTCACGGCAGCTCGGACCAACACCCAAAAGCATTTGTCATACTAGATCGAAACGAAACTGCAAAAAGCCAACTCACGAGGCCCGCATGCTTTCGTGCAAGATTCCTGGGCAAGTCAACCTGCGGTCTTCCAGTTTCAAACTCCAGTTTCCCTATGCATCGCTCTCCTCGCCATGCACAGGCTCCGCAGACTACAACGAGGCCCGCGTTGAGTTCATCAGGGCTCTGCTGTTGGACAACCCGTCGGGGCTATTCCTCCAGAGTGGGCTTTCCTCCACGCCTCAAGTTCCGAGTCTCCCGCAAGTTGCAGGCGGTGCAGAACCTGCTGGGTGTCCTGGGTTCCCACGTATCCAAGGAGCAGGCCATGCCTAAGCCGTGGGATTGTGCTGCTTCGGACATCTTTGGAACCTTCTGTCCAGGGTTTGCGAAGCTCAAGAGCCGGGGAGCCTTTCTGCGGTCAGCACGGCACGTTCGGGCCATGCTCAGGTCATGGTAGTTGTCCTTCAAGTCGAGAGGAGGTTTGATTTGTGCTGCGTGCAAACAGCCGTCGGAGGTCGAGTACAGCTTGTCGCGCTACATCGAGCAAGGCACGGACAACCCAGCACAATTCATCCTGGAAGCCACGATGATAGTACATACGGTTCTGTATGAGTCACAAGATATTCCATTTGAGGCAGGTCCGAAGTGCATCATAAAGGCCTATGTTTGCGGTTCCCTCCGCAGTGAAGTTCCCGTTCCCAATCTGCTTGGTGTCCCGAGAAGTGCGCTTTGTTTTGGCTAGTCTTAGGCCGGTCTTGGCCCCAGCCAGCCAAAAATGGAACTAGATAAAAGAGTTTATCATAGCCCTGCATAGGTGCAGACACTCGAAGTGAAGTAATGTTGAGAGCCTGACTCATTTGAAGGCTCCGGGGGCCTCAGAGCCTGTGATTGCTGAAATGTGAGTTCCCGCAACGAGGCATGGACTTGACGCAGGCGGCGGACCAGGCCTTTACGGACCTTGTCGAAGGCCAGGCTGAAGATGGTTCGCTCCGAGAGCATAGATTCGGGAGGTGTTGCAGCCGCCGCCAGCGGTCGTGTCGAAACCCTGTCGTTCGTGCTTCGTTGCCTCCCGCTGATTGAACGCTGTACTCGTACGTTTGTGGAGGTTGCGAGTGGGGGGTCGAGCATCCATACACTCCATCGACCATCAGAGTCGGATGGTCTCGTTTGCGTCAAGCTTACACATCGCGCGTATGGTGCAGACAAGCTCAGAGATGGGCAGAGCTTGCTCGATCAGCTGCCCTGGGCAGGGCAGCCACCTGGATCACAGGAACCAGCGCAGCGACTCACTCAGCTTCGAGGCGACCGAGGCTACCTTCATGACCTTCATGATATTATGAGCGAAACTCAA
The DNA here is from genome assembly GCA_905221635.1 of Symbiodinium sp. CCMP2456. NCBI lineage: Eukaryota > Dinophyceae > Suessiales > Symbiodiniaceae > Symbiodinium > Symbiodinium sp. CCMP2456. The sequence goes on along the minus strand of CAJNDV010004825.1, from coordinate 64,740 downwards.
AAAGGATCTCGCTAAAGTCCTAGCACTCGGGATATGGAGTCAGCACGCTCCACTAACAAGCAGGCTGGGGGTTCGTGCAGAACATACGCGCTGTTGACGACCATAGCTTGTAGCTGCTCCTTTCGGGGTCTTGATAGAAAGGACCGTGAAGCAGTGTCCGTCTCCCGCCAAGGCTCAACCACGCTGAGGCCAGAACATGGGCAGAGCGATTAGCTTCATCCGCTTCCCGTAGCTCAATCTGCTGTGCACCATTGATTACGCAGAGTGTAACATCATGCGAATCTGTAGAGTTCTTGAACGATATAGAATATGAACATGAGCAAGTGAGCAGACCAGATTATCGGATGGCACTGGCGACCTTCACCTACACAACTGCTTTGCACTTTGCGCCCAAGGGCTTCAGCCCATCAACCGGCCTTGCCCAATGCTTTTGGTGTTCTTGCTGCTGGAGTCACTGGTGGATCCGCCAGTCATGCAGATGTATGCAATCAGGGAGATGTAGCATAGCCACCGCAGGCAACTTGCGATCAGCAGCCATGTCTTGTGGCTTGGATCTCACACTTCAAAAGCCGTCCGATGCCCTATGCGACTTCCCCAGATCTGCGTAGTCATAGCCTACCCATGTGTTTTTGCAGGATCCCCCTAGTTTTAGGTTAAGGTAGGCTCCCGGAATCCAGGGCTGCAGAGCGCAGGCGGATGCCGCAGTCGACGAGGGTTCTGAGGACGGGACGTGGGGTTCTTCTGTTCGAACCGGAGCTTCTCTTGAAGCTACGGGTGTATGAAAGAGAAGTACTGGGGGGCCCCACATCGCAGCGAATCCGACGCAATAGAGGAGGAAGACGAGCAGTTGCCCGAGCTCGACCTCCCCGTCTGGCCCCTAGCATGTGTCAGGGTGGCGGCTCAGTCTGAAGCACTCAGGGATATATGATCGCAAAATTGGAAATGTGGGATATCAGTTGAAGTCGGAGTGGGGAGTCCGGATTTCGAGGAGGTGATCTGCGCGTTTGGTTGTGTGTTCGTGTCGAGCTTTGTCGCCGTCTCGATTTCTGAACTGTTCATACCAGAGTTCCTCCCGATCCCGCCTCCCGAAACTGCATCAACCGAGGAGCTCATCCCACAAGAAAGGCGACCACCGATCCCGGCGACTCCCAAGGGCTGGAAGGCACTCTAGCCTAGATGCCTTTGATGGGCGGTTCGGGACCTAGGCATCTGGCTGTTTAGATTGTTCATCTGGGTTGGATGCATGACCCTAGAGACCCCGACATACTGGACCTAGATTTAAGAGGTTTAAACAACCCCGTACTCGCAAAAGTACGGATTGCTGTAAGTAGAACTACTCAATGCTTGTGAGCTTGTGTGCTTCCAACTACTGTACATCAGGACGAGGTTCTTGTCTCGGTGCCAATGTCGGAGACTAGCTGGCTGCACGTATGTCCCACTATGTCGGGATATGTGGGTATACTCGGGTCCCGTATGTTCTGACACTCCTATACAATACATCTTCCGGCATTGAGGCGAACGTTACAGCAGTAAATGCATTACAGCTGAGACGTTGGATGACAGATGTGTGCTCCGGAAAGCCTTTATCCCGGCTCGCGAGGAAGAGGGATTTAAGGCCAAGCGTTGCCTAGCCAGCGTAGCATCTTCCAACGGAGTGGGATACCAATATATAGCAGATATAGCATCATGCAACACCCACCTAGATTCAATCCTGGGGCTGCGTCGCCGCAAGTGGCTGGTGACTGCTCCATTTGCACCTGTTACCGAGTATGTCACAGCTGTAGGCTTGTTCAAAGATTCAGCCGCAGCCATGACGGAACGCGACCCCTACGGTGTCCTGCTTCTGATGTGGTTTTTTGAACGTGCAGATTCGCTATGAGGGAAAAGACAGCATGAGCCGAGGTCTAAAGCCCGGGAAGCAAGGCAGAGCGGGAGGTCACAGCCACGGCAGAGGAAAGCTTGCGCAGCCCCCACGGCCAGAATCACAGAACGTGCCCAGATTCCTGAGCTTAGGGCGTCGAACTTTCACATTCATCTCATACCTGACGGTTCCATCTGATCACATTGACATGATGATTGCTTTCCATCTTCTGTATGTCGCCTGACAATCTTCGGGCTACAGCCGTTGTTGTGTTACAAAAACTGCCATGCCCTGCATGCCTTCCCTGAGGCCCATCAACTTCAGGCGGCGCTGGGACCATGGAAAAGACCTCGACGATCCAGTCTACCCAACAATGAAGACCCATGGCAATGCCAAAAAAAGACTTGCGGGCCTTCTCCCGCAAGCTTGTCATCAGCCCAATGCACTCGGACTAGCCGTCAGGTTACTGGTTCTGGCCCCTGCATGTTGCTTAGTGGTTTGACTTCCGCGATTTGACACACCCGGCTGACAGCAAGGATTCCAGCAGCTTTGATGCCACTGTTCCCCCAGGACTGCTTGCTTGGCGAGTTTCGCTGCACCTTTTGAGAGCAATCTTTTCTACAGCTCAAGAGCACTTATCGTTGAGCGCGTCCATGCCTTGTTCTAGACCCTTAAACCCCTGCTCAGAGCGCAGCGTCGAAGGGCAGTCTGCCCCACTTGGATCCACCAGCTGCCTCAAGCCATGCAAAAAAAGGACTGGCGATCTGCTGGACGAGCTCTCCTTTGTTTGGGCATGGCTGCCGGGTTGCAATCACAGAAATCAGCTCAAGGCCCAAGGCCACATTTTTTCCAGAGCCGAGGCCATGCTTGAGGGGATCCGCTTGCGGTCCAAGGGTGCCACCCTGAAGTGGCAGAAGGTCACGGAATCTAAACCGGCCACTGTAGCTTGGGCTTGGACGCACTGGCAGTGCTTCAATCCATGAGCGAGTTACGAGCTTTGGTAGGCGACCTTGGGGCCATCAAGTTTCAGAGCTTGGGCTTCTCTGGCTTTCGCCCGGAGCCCGGCTGAGATGATGCGAACCCTGGAGGCTGGCTACTGCAGCGCCCTGTGCCAAGAGCAGTGCGCGAAGTCCCCCAACCGCATCTTCTGCGCCTTGGACTGGCGGTCGAGATGTTGCTGATCTGATGCTGCGTTTATATTTGAAAGACGGGCTGCCACCGACGCACTGAGGTGCCTGGAGGGTCCAAAACACCGTCCACGACCATCACAATCGCTTGGATGGAGCTCTCTTGAGCCACCCGGTCTGCCTGACTGTCTCTTCTTTGTGATCACTCGGTCATACTTGGGTCAGGAGTCACAAAGCAACACCTCAGGCAACTGTCCTAGTGATAACTTGATGCTTGTATCGCTTTAATCCCTAGTCCCCGTTGGAGTATTCTTATTGTTTAGTGGTTGTTTTCGAAATGTTTAATAAAGTAAATGTGGAGATGATGTTGCATTCCTGCATTGCCCGTGTGCTTTGGTGTGTTGTTGTCGGTTGTGGCTGCTGTTAGAGCAGCGGTTGCCGCTGCTGCTGCTACTGCTGCTGCTGGCGGCTGTGGTTGCGGTGGCATTTGCGGTTTCGGTTGGTTTCCTTGAGCTAGTTAGCGCGCGAGCCAGTTTGTATTTGTTGTTGTGTTTGTTTGATGACTTACTTGTTCGTTGATCGTTTGTAAGCGTGGCATGGTTCGGGCTCGGCGAACCTGGTGACCCAGGCTACAAGGGCGTGGTACATTACGATGACCCCAAGAAGCCCATCTACCGCATCCTCAACCAGGTGGCCCTGAAAAACAGGTACAAGTCCGATGCTCGCTAAAGAAAGAGGCTTGATACTCGTAGCTCTGTCCAAGCTGGGCAGCTACGGCTTAGAGGTTTAGAGCCTTTAGGGAGTTTAGGGTTTGTGGGACCAAGGAGCGGATGGTTTGGGACACAAGCCAGGCTGCGTACATCTTTGCCGACCGCGAAGAAATACATCCAGGCTTTGGGATCCGGCCAGACCGCGATGAGTCCCACTACGCCCCCGACGAGGACCGAAAACATCGCGTAAGATTCCTCTCAATGTGGCACTCTCGAACAAAAGGTTGATACAATCCAACATCCGAAGAAGAAGCCCTCACACTTTGAGGCTCCGATTTCAGCTCCCTGAGGCACCAGCTCGAGGTCGGGAGGCTCCCAACAAAATTTCAGCAAGCTGAAAATGCCAGTTTGCTTTGAGGCGCTCCAGGATTCCGCAGCCTGCTCCACCTCATACCCCACGGGTCCCTACCCTGCATGTTTTCAGACTGGAACCCAAAACTGCAGAGTCTTGCCCGCAAGGAGACCTATGACTCTGACAGTGACTTAGAAGCATCGTCGGCAGACGAGGACTCGGATGGAGACGGCATGGCCTAGGTATTCTGGCATTCCGGACGGCCAAAGCTCGCCAGAGACCTTGAGGCAGCGTTTTGAATACCAGGAGTCACATGTGAGCAACCAGAAACTGCCTCAAGGCGAAGGGCGAGCATGTTCCTCTCCAGCGTCCGAAGTCCAAGATTTCGTTTCGGTGGAAGATCCCCTGCCATCCAACGCTGCATCCTGCAAAGACAGCACGAGGAATCTGCAAGCAGATTTTCGACCAGAGTCGACATTCGCAGCTTCGAATTCCTGGCACTTAATGTTCGAGATACTGTGGGTTCTTCCCGTGCAGCGTAGATAGGAGCCTGACATGCCGATGTACTCCCCTACTCCCCGGTAGTGCTTCTCGTTCGCGAGCCATTGGCCTCGACCGTTGCCTTCTCCCAGCAGGTCCTAGCATCAACCCGCCAAGGTCGCTTCGGGGTTTTTATGGGATTGCGACTAGAAACCGAATCTGCAGGAATCGTCGAACATTCGGGTTGCTGGAGGCAGGGAGCAAAGCCTGAGAGCTTCGGAAGCAAAAGAAGTCTCACCAAGGATTACCCGATTACCCTCTAACAAAACCAGCCTCCACGTCCGAATAACAAGACATAAAAGACACTGCGACGTCGAACACGGCTTGGGCTGAAAAAGCTGCTCGATATTGAGACTTACGAGCATGGTTGCGAAGCTCCCTAGGACTGCTCTGTTGCAACGACCAGCAAGCCTTTCAAGCTTCGAGAAAGTGCAGCATGGTTTCCGGCTCACCCAGTGGCAACACTCCAACACCCGGCCCCGATAGTTGAATCGAAGCTGCTTTCTACCTCATCCATGCGTAAAGTTCTTTAGGGGCCTGGGGCATCCAACAGTATGCGGTTGAAGAAGACGGAGCGAGTGATGAGCTTGTGTTTCTCAGGAAAATGATGCACGACGTGCAACATCGATCGTGCGTGCTCCTAGACCTCGAAACCCGCAGCATCTCGCAACCCTGCAGTTGTTGCTCTCACCGTGTGCAGCGGTGCGATGTTGCCAGGCCGTTTGGTCCACCGAGCACCTGCCGCCAGCTCGGCTGGACTTCCATGCTGAGCCAGTGCTAAGCATTCTTGGAGCCTCATTTCTCAAACTGTTCCTGCGAGCCCCTCCCGAGGCCCTGCATCAAGGAATTCGCAGGAATCATTGCCGCATGTGAAAGTCAACTAATGCAGACGGCATTTGCATCCAAGACACATGACTCACTGAGGACCTACTACTACTACAACGCGGACCGGCAGCATTCGCAGTGTCTTGCTCGCAGAGAAGTGAAGAGAGATTTACTCACTCGAGAGCCAGGTTGGGTTCAGCACTGCCCTGTAATCCAAAAGGAACCTGGACATGATGCCAAGGGCCTAGTAACTGGTAGCTGTCTCTTTCGCGGATATGGGAGTTTCCGAAAACAAGGGGTACCTTATTTTGGGGTCCTTATAACAAGGATCCTACTATTTAGGGTACTATATTAAGGCCCCCTATTTTCGGAAACCCCCATATACGCTGGAAATCGCCCTCTTCGCCCCACGCCACGACGAAGGTTTGCCGCAGGGCTCAAACCCCGGGTCCCCGCTGCATGGTCATTAAGAGTTGCTGTTGGTAGCAGTGCACGCCCCCCAATCGCAAAATATTTTCTCAACTATCATACCATCAACTTTCTACCACCTTTTTCCACCCTTTCAGACCTCATCGCATCTTCGACCAACCAAGCAATCAACCGACCATGTGCCCACAGGCATCCAAATCTTCAGCATCCCTCCCCCCCTACACTTTCACCCCATTTCTCAACCCGCCTACTAAATCAACCCTTCCAAAACCACAATACACAAGCACCTCCCAAATCCCATGCCAAAATCCCAAATCCAATCCAAAACACCCCTCCCAAATCCCACGCCGAAATCCCAAATACAATCCAAACCAAAGCCACCTCCAGATGTTGCAAAACCAATCAAGCGCATTAGCAGTCAAAAGATCTTGGAGAAGTTAGAACTCTTTATGAATAAGCCTCAACAAGTGTAAAAAAGCCAACGGATAAAGACAGCGATGCTTATAAGAATAAGAGAAGCATATATGTTAATAAACTGAATAGCAAGGATATTAAGTTTCCAAAGAAAGAGTAATCAGAATATTATGAGATTACATTTGACGACCAAGAGAGAGCCATTTAAAGAACTACTACGTAATATAATGGTTATATAATATGTTTAGTCATGAGGAACAGGAGGAAATCATTAATGAGTTCTTAACTGCTTGTAGAGAAGAGCGAGAACAAGAAGAGCAAAAGGAGGACTTTAAAACAGTTTATAAGAGGTAAAATATAGGAGCTGGAAATTATTGATTGCAGGAATGCCAAAGAAATAGAAACCAAGCCTATGTCAAATTAAAAACGCATTGATGAAATATTACAGTAAAAGTAATGCAAAAGATATTGATATGTATAAATATCGTCGTAATAAAATGGTAGAAACATTATGACTATATATTAATACAAGTTCATAAGAAAGGAAATAGATTAATGTGTTGTAGTAAAGAAAGCTTGGAACAAACAGCTTTTAATAAAATGGAAACAGCGGACAACTATTGAATATCTTGGCATTGTTGATAGATACTTAGCGTTTTACTAATTAACATTTGGAAAAATTGTGTTTTGCAAAAAGCATATGTTACAAAAACATCTAAAGAATTGAGAATATATGTATTAATGGCAGAAGCATCCGGATATACAAACAAACAGGAAATAACTAAAGTCAACAATGACCTGAACTTGATAAACTATAAAGTTGTGAATACATTAACCGACACTGTACTATATATTGAAAACTGTATGACGACGACTGATGTAAGGAATAGAAACCTACTTGTTGAAATTATAGACGGAAGAACAGTAGATATTATGAGACGAGGTGAAGAGAAGAAAGTAGAATAGAAAACAAAGAACCAAAGGGAATGGCAAAGCTTTATACAATAATGAATGGATAAGCATAGCGTAGCATTTTACTAGTCAATTTCAGTAAGATGCTATGTAGGAGACATCCCCCAGTTCAGGGTTATGGTCTTGTGGGTTTTTTCTATTAGGGTCTTACCCCACACCTCATTAGGATATTGGTTATTTTATGGATAAGGGTATTGTTTGGGCGCTTTTGTTTTTGGATGGTGTTATGGATTATTTGTTTTGGGAGACGCCGTGTGTATCATTCTAGTGTTTTGAAGGGTTGATGTGTTAGGCGTGTTGAGAAATGGGGTGACAGCATAGGGTGGGTTTTGGATATGAGGTGTGGGGTTAGCACTTGCTTGCTGTTACGCCGCCCAAATCGCATCATTTTCCCCTACCAAACTCAGCAGATGACACCAACCGTTTGCGAAGCGCATCCCGCAAGCACTGTTTCACAACAGGTTCCATCAAATCCCGCCGACCTGCCCCCCAGCACCAACCATTGAGGGCTGTAGGCTTGCTGGTTGAGAAATGGGATACTGACGACTTGGACGGGGTGCGGAGGGGGGGAATGAAGTAGCACGAAAAAAAGATATGAGTTGGTGTGTGTGTGTGGGGATCGCGGGGTATATGTCGCGCCACAAGAACACAGGAATAGGCAAGAATCACTCCAACTGAAGCTGCAGGGGGCAATCCTTGAAGGACCGGCATGAGTATCTTGGTTATGCGTTCCATGTCCAGTCAGCTGCAGGTGGGAGTGGCCGCTGGAGGCGCGATGTGATTTTGGGCTGTCGGACTGTCGGCTGTTGAATGCAGTTGAGGCTCCACCAGACCACGAAACGCAGCACGACATGCCCGGCTGCGTCCACCCATTTTGCATTCCGGCAGGGAAAGCCGGCTGACATGACCGATGCTCTCCTCCAGACAGTGGTCAAGGAGGCTGGGCTTGGGCCATTGGGGCCAGGGCTCAGAGGTGCCAGCCAATACCGACTCCCTCAAAACGCTAGGGTCTTTGGATCTCCAGTATCCAACTCGACATGCGCACCTTCTGTCAGATCAAGAGTGCAGCTGGCTGCACGGAATACAAGGCCAAAGTCAAGCTCGGCACCCGGCATTCCAGTTGAAAATGTGGCGAAAGCACTTCCCTCCAAGTCTCCGAGCTTGAGCCCGGTGGTGGAAACTAGGGCCCGTGCAAACAACCAAGGCTCATGGAGGCTAATTTCTCGCAGCGCGGCGCATTGACGCGGTGCCGGCACGATTTCGGCACCCGGCTTTAGGGCTGAGCTGCACCCCTACAACTAAAGCATGATTCATGATTTGCTCACCCACACCAGTCATGTGCGCACAGATGTTGTGTAGGCCTTTCGTCCTCATGTCCAAGGTTGTGCTTGCCGATGCCTGGGTTGTGTCCATCCCCATTCGATGCCCGCACGGTTTTGCATTTGAGCCCGGGCTTCCGTGCATAGCGGCTCCCGCCAGGCTCATCTCCCACGAGCAGCGCATGATGGAGCAGGAGATGAGAGGTAGTAGGTGGGATCTCTGGAGGTGCACCTTCATTTCCGGATTTCTGAGCTGAGGAACATACCATCTCTGACTGGATGACCCAATGCCTCTGTCCGCCACAATGATTGTGTCTATAGGACCGTAACTAGTAACTCCCTCGGTGTCAACTTGGTGTCTGCCTACTACCCTGAGCAGTAAACTGGGTTTTCCCAGCGACATGGAGACAAAAAGCCGGTCTGAGGAGGCCAACGAGCGTTTCGAGGAGCTCAAGCAAGGCGACGGTCTGCACCACATGCGGTTTCTTTGTGGCTTCCACCCAGGTCGCATGAAAGCATGGTACGGGTAGTAATGTTCCTAAGCGCGCTGCCCGGAGCTCAATATCAGGCCAGAACTTCGCAAGAGAGGGCATGATCGAATTATCTAACTCTTCGGGGCGTGATCTCGGAAAGATGATTCATTGGAACCTTTTGTGTGGGTTCCACCTTGCCCCTAGGGCCCTAGGGTGTCCGACGGCACTACATGGCCGCCAGGAAGATGCTAATAGGACCCAGGATCCGCCTGTAGCAACGGTTGGGCCCAGACCTGCTTAGAATGCGCTGCCCGTGCCTTTGTCATAGTTGGGTAACATTTTACATTTTTAAGGGTACTTAAACCCAATAAGGAATATACATTTTAAATTTTTCATACTACCCCAACCATGAACTAGGTGCTGGTTGCCGTGACCCAACACTTCTCCCAACATGAAGCCTCGGACCTTTCGCAGTCTTGACGCAGGCTTGAAGCAAATGCATCAGCAGCAGGCCAGCGCACATGTATCTGTGGGCATCATATGCTGCTTCCGGCCGTAAGGGTGAGTTTTGCCGAGCGCATGGAGCACGAGCTGTTGCAGCTGCGTTACAGTAATCATTAGAGGCCTTCGACTGAATTGCCTGCTTGAGACATGGATGCAGTTGCAAGTGGACAACTTCCTGGAAGACTTGGAGTACGTCAGCTCCACAGGAGTGTTTCACAGAGAGAGGTTTCCTCAGCAAGGGCAGCTGACCGACGAGTGAAGGCAGGGCGACCTGTGTGCAGATTCAGTGGAGGTACTGCGAAGCTTTGTAGAATATGCAAACATCAGCATTTAACAGCAATCGTTTCAGCAGGCGTTCTGAGCATGATCGTGCAGTGGCCCTCGGCCGCAAACCGAGAGCCTGAGTCCCAGTGACCGGCGGCAGCTCAGGTCTGCTGCGAAAGCTTTGTTTGCCACGAGGATCCCGGGAATTGATTTGCGGCTCTAGGACTCAGCCTTTGACACTTGCTAGTTGGATGCGGGGTGAGTTTGTGCGAGTCCAGACTGACTTCAGTAGTGTGAGTTGTTGGTCGCACGAGTATGTTCAGACGGACGATTGGCTGGGCGCTGGTCTGGAGAGAGGGCTGGTAGAAGAACTGCTGTCGATTTCGGTCGTTCTGAGCATACAACACGACATGCAGCAGATATGTGATTTTCTCAAGTGGTATGAAGCCATATGTGTCGCGCCGACACCGTATTCGTAATTGTTAGTTGCATTGAAGGCATACCAAACTCAGCTGCTCCTGTGACGGTAGGGCAGCAAGGAGCATAGAAGGCGATCCTTCAGTGCTGGCATCCTCGACGACTCTCGCCAAGTAGCCTGAGAAGACCTCTCCCAACCCTTCACTGTAGCGGCAGTGTAACTGCAAGACTTGGAACCAACGAAGCAAAACGCCGAACCGACCAGGAGGAGATATGCTTGAGAGTGCTCAAGGGGGAGCGGTTGAAGCTCTACTACCAGGATCCGCTGGAGGCCGTGCGTTGCTTGAGGGAAAGTCCGCGGTCATCTCTTTTTGGTAAACAGATCCTGACGACTGACGCACGAGTTTGTAAGCCACAGAAGCTTTCGAGAGTCTCGTTCAGTATACAACCCGTGCAAGAAAGTGTGCCCTTTCCTCCGGGATGGGGGTCGCAACTCATAGGCCTCGACAAGAACGGTTCCGGAAAGTTAAAGTTCTGGACAGGTAGTTGATAACAAACGATACCATGGACCTTGGAAAGTCCTGGGTTCAACAACGGCTGAAAGCACGCCCATCTGCTAAAGGATTGTTGCACTTGCGAGCAGTGACTATGCAATGGCCAAATGCACCTTCACAGGGCATGCAGACATTGTCCCTGATTTCTTTTACCCCGAAGCCCCGCAGTCGGACTACCTGGAGCATGCCAGACGCTCAGGATCGAAAGGCAGAGACAGAAGGATGCCCCTGGTAGCCAGATCTGGATCCGTTGAAACAAGCAGGCTCAAGCATAAGGCAATCGCGAAGGCCCCGTGAGGATCAATATTGCACAAACCTGCATACGGCAGTGTCTTGTTGGCCCGTGCGCTAGCCATAACGGATGTCACCATGGACCTCCGCGCTGGTTCAGTACACGCACCGAGGCCGGCGAAGGGTGGGCCTACGTCGGCTTCAAAGCACTTCAGCTTGGTTCAGCTAGGAGAGCGCATGCGTGCGCCTCCCATCTTTGGGCCAAGGACAACGAGCATACTCACGGATGGATACCTCAGGCGCGGCTGGACTTGTGATTCCACAGCGACATCAGATGGCAATTCTGCGACGTTGAGCGGAACTGTCGTTTTTGTTTTTAAGGGCACCTGCTCGCATCATGGACAGCTAAATCACAGGACCCGAGAGTCCTCAAGCCGCACGATTCGACATTAAAGCCGGAGCATTTTGCAGTCCGAACATTCTTGACCGCCTGCCAGGAGTGCATGCAGGCAAGGGTCCTGGAACAGGACAGGGATGTCGGACCTTGTGTATCGGATGCCCTTAGGCGTCTCTGCGGTAAGTGGCGTCCAGGATAGTCTGGAGTGTGAGGCCGAGGTGTCGGGCTCTATAGTATAGGCTTCATGGGTTCACGTTGTGATGTTCTCTCTGAGTGCAGCGTAGAGAGCTCAGTGTGCAGGCAAGACTGCTGCAGCTACAGTAGCTGCTGATCGTTTCTTTGCAAGTTCGAAGTCCATGTCGTCCAAGGTGGCGGTGAGGTCGCCTAAGAAAAGGGTGCAGTGGCAGAAACTCGGCCCGCAGACGGGGGAATGTTTCCTGCCTGCGTTTGGGCTTGTCCAAACTGCTGAGCACTTCCAAGGAGATACAAAGTGAGAGAGAGCTGGTTCGCGCAGAAGCATCACGACATCGACGGGCATCCCGGGCTTATCAGGAGAAAGTTGTGCATCCGTGCATGGCCCAGGTTTAATTCTGTCTTCGCCGAGTCGTCGCATAGAAAAAGTCCATGGAACCGACAAGCCATAAGCGAAGGTCGATCGAACTACTAGTTTATTCAATTGCGTTCAAAACCCCAAGAAAAAGGACGAGTCTGAGGTATCTCCGTGTGAACAAAGGGGACACCATCGAAATGCTGGAGACCGTGGAAGCAGAGCATCCGGCATGTTTAGGTCTTCGCTACTAATGCATCCTCGGTGGGAATTCACGCTTGGTAGTGCGCAGTTATCGTCCTAGTTCCACAGCTATGATGAACGATGAGGACAGCACTCCTGGTCACTGCTGCGGCTCGCCCGCTGCAATGTGCATCGGAAGACAGTGCATCAAAGCCGCTATCGCATTAAGTTAAGTCATCCATGCACGACGTCCCGAATTGCCAGGGCGCCTGTTCTTGGGCCGGGACCTGAGACGCTGGTGATGTACGATGCTGGGAAGGTAAGCCTGTCATCATTGTGCCACTGTGCTGTCAGCAGTCGTTGCATGGCCACTGGTGGCACATCATCACTCAAAGAAGCCAGCTACTTGTACTTACCAACTACCGCTGCTGCTATTCGACAACTAGCGAGTATGCGTTCATGCCTTGCTGATGGTCTACAAAGGTTATTCAAGGAGACGGGTTTGGCCGTTTACTTCACATGCCGCATTGCACCACGATAAAGCGAAACAGTACTCCAGGAAGAGACACTTGAAGTCTTTTCGCCAGGGTGTGGATCCCTCAACAGAGCAGCTTTGGCCAGCCTGCCAGGCAATAAACTACATGTGCACACTGTGGACTCCGAGTTCAAAACCCAAAATCCTCGCATTTGGGCGGCACGCAGTGGCACCAAAGAAAAGGTGTATTGCTACGAGACCGAGAGCCGCGTGGCGGGCGAGATCCCTGAGTCAAGGGCTCAGCGAAAGTTGGTTTTGACCTTGCCTTTCGGCTGAAGTTGAAGCAGCTAGAGTCTCTAGAGCTTCAAGATGAAGCCCTGGACCCCTATAGGGCCCAGGAGCCTGGACCTGAAGTTTCGATCTTCGCCCTCGCCGCCAAGGCATTGCTTGGAGTGATGCGCTCAGGGCGACCTTCCAGCCGCCAAGCGCGGAGCCTGAAACTTCAACTGCCTGGGGCTTGGTGGGGAATGGGGGAATGGGCTATAGGGACTACTATAAGGGACCTTAAGGGACTATCATAGGGATCCATTCCCCCCATTCCCTACTAAGCACCAGACAGTCAAGTCTCTGCTCAGGGAGGGCTGTGAGCCTGGCTGCAGGGCTCCAAATTTGAGCCTGAACCGAGCCTGAGCCGAGTGAAAAACTGAAAGCGGTGTTCGTCAGATTCAGAGGGGCTGTGAAAGGAACAGTTGGCTTCTTCTTAGCGCCGTTTGTCGACCGTGCCTGGGTCGGGGAGTTGAGCTTGGCTTGAGCTCGAGCTTCGGAGCAGGACTGAAGGCAAGAAAGCGGTGTCTTTGTCCGTCTCCCCTGGGCTCAATAGCAAGTCAAAGGGTTTAGAATCTAGTGTACCGCCTGGCGTCCAAGTCTTTTGCTACTGACGTGCAAAAAGCCTGCGCGCCATGGATGCCATGAGCAAGAAGCCAAGAAGCCAGCGCGAGGTTTGTAGGCCTGAGCTGGCCAGGAGCAACACAAAGCCTGCCGCTGCAGAGAAGCCTGAAATCAACAGTCGTAAGTAAAAGCTTACTATGACTAAACTCTCTCCTGTGATCTTCGGCTGCCATGGCACTCGAGCTGGATGAGGTACGGTCCAAGCCACTGCTGGAGTGGCATGGCTTCGATCGGTGCGTGCTCGATTGATCCTTGTACTAGGTGCGGACTTGGCATTCATGATCTTCCATTATCAAAGCCACCTGCAGCAGGGTGCCAATGCCACCCCGACTCCCTGACAATCGTGAAGAGCAATGCTGCAAGGCGAAGATTCCCAACGCAGAAAAACTTGACAGCCCCACGTGATGCACCGAGATCTCCGCACTTTGTCAAAGGCCTGGCGGCTCGGAACCGCCGCGGCAGCCCACTGCCAAGGATTGGGGGTCTGAAGAAGTGTTCACGTATATTGAAGATGCCGAATATGCCTTTGTCGTCCCTATGGCAGCTATGGAGCTGTATTGCCCCATAATCCTGTTCTAGAAGATAGCCCCGTTATTGACTTCCTTGATGCCGTGTCCATGCACCCGGGCTTGCGACTGTTGCTTTGAAAAGCGACGAGACGGTGCGTAGCCTTTTCTGTCCACATGAGGACAGCCAGCATGGCGCTGTCGAGCAGGAGTCGAGGAGCCTATGGCATAGGGTCACTGCAGTCAAGCACTATGTTCCCACCAGCTGTTTTGCGCTCAACGCACCTGAAGGTTTGAAAGGGGGAATGCTGGAGGTTGAGAACACTTGCCCAAACCAGCGGTTCTTGAGCGTTGTGACCCCAGGCCCTAGAAGTTGAATTTCGACTGGCCAGCACACGCAATGCTGGCGGACCTTTGCGTGCCCACCATTGCTGGTTTTGCAATGACTTCAATCGGACCAGTGGCTGCCATGTCCCTTCAGTAACTTCAGTCTCGGTATAACTGAACTGCATGTAAAGTCGAATGACGATATCATATGCTCTTAGGCGAAACCCGAAACCCTCCGAAGAAGGACCTCCGAGCAGCCTGCCTTGGTTTCCGCCCCGAGCGCCACATCCTGCATCCCTCGCATGGCCGGCGAGGCATTCTCAGCTGCTGGGTGTGCCCTTCATAACACATCGATGCCTTTGTCTATCCATGTTATATATACACATACAGTAGGTCCATATTTGCAGTTGTTCAATTGGAATAACGTTTGCTAGCCTGCCTGCTAGATGGCTAGTTTTATTCATGCAACTGCTTGTTTCCAACATTACAACAGGTTACACATATTTGTGTACTTACGGACGGCTATTCATGTACTGGTTTGCTGATTCACTGATGACGTCTCCTTGCTTGAGTACTGTTGCTAATACTAGTGATCCGCTAGTGAGCGAGTGTTTTGATCTGGCAGTCCGAAGGAGACTTCTAGGAATCGCACAAAACTCGTGAAGCTGCGTCGGTTTTCTTGCGGAAGGTTAGTTCGATGATGAGAGCTGCTTCATCTTCCGATCCGCTCTTGTGAGCTAAGTTTGCGTAGATTCAATGATTGATTCATCCTTGTTGCCGTGGTGCTTGAAAGCAGCAGGACACCGGGTCCACGCCAGATGGCGGCCCATTGCGAGTGACTCATGTGAAGGTCCGGGCCTCGAAAGAATTGAGTTGCAGGCTTTGGCACAAAGGGTCAGAAGTCTGGCGCGCATCAACGGGTTTTATATAGGCCATTGCAGAAGCAGCGGATTATTCTGGCAGAACCCTCATGTCAAAGATGAGGTCGAGGGGAAAACCACCGTGCAGCGCATAGAGCTGACTTACAGCGACGGCTCTTTGTGGCCGAGCGGCATTTCAAGTCTCTTGTTATCTGATTCTGTAGAGGAGCGCTTCCCCGACCCGAACTGGTAGTTGAAAACATCATGCAGATGCTGCCGAATGGCCGTAGGAAGCGATGCACTCCTGTCGCCGCTCTCCTAGTTCTTGAGGTGGGCCATGGGTCCGCCCCTGGCTGGCGGCAAGAAGCAGGTGAAGAACAAGAGGACACCCGGCCATGCACGCTGCAAGCCGGGGTTTTGGAGACTCAGGGACGAATGTCGGGCCACGTCAGGCGCGTGCGCAGGCACGATCGCCTTACGTCTCAACCTAGCATCTACATGTGGCACAGCGCCAGGGCAAGTCGCAGGTTTGGGGTTTGCCAATTCACCTCACCTTGAAGAAAAAGAGCCGAAAGCTTCCTTTTCGGAGGAAGATGGACGATGGTGTGAAGATCATGGTTCCCGGGATGCAGAGAGTCGAGCGCTTTCTCGGGCTTTAATAAGGGCTTTCGAGGTTCCTCCAGGAGATCTGCCGAGACCTCGCAGAGCCGGGACCTGTGCACCTGAAGCCAAGCTCCCTGAGACACGTCACCGCACCACTCCCGAGTGCTTCCAAGGTCTTGAGCGACGACGAGACCTGGCGATGAAGATGGGGAAGCCAGTAGCTTTCATGATTGCCATGTGCTCGCATGGGACAGAGAGGTGGAGACAGAGACGCAGGGATGCAGGCAGAGAGAGAGAGAGAGGGCAAGGAGATCCCCTGGCCACAGCCCTGGCGAAAGGAAAGAGCACGGAGACAGATAAAGATAGAAACAGAGCAGGATTGCCTGGCTGCAGCTTGGTCGGTATACTGGGCCGGGAGAGTGGGGAAGAGAGAGAGAGAGAGCGAGAGACAGACCTGGAACGCCAGTGCGAGTGCGCGCGCAGGGGGGGCAGGGGTCCGCCGCTCTCCTTCGGCTGTGTAGAAGAAGAGCGAGAGCGAGAGAGAGAGAGAGAGAGAGAGAGAGAGAGAGAGAGGCCTTGCCTTGGCGGAGTGAGCCAAATTCACCATGCGCGCCACAACAGTCGGGGGCGCTGACGCGCGCGGTGGAGGGGGACTACCCCTTCACCATAGCTCTGGCGAAAGAAAGAGACAGACAAAAGCTGCGGAAAGAGGCTAGAACGAGAGAGAGAAGAACAAAAAACAACTTAGAAAGCAATCGGGTAAGTCTGGATGCGGCCACGCCCCGATCTCTAGCCGTGCAGCTGGGTGTAGGCCCTCGTTTGGGCACAGCAGTGCCGAGTTTTGCACAGGGTTCGGCAGTGCACCTTGCAAGTCTGCTTTTGTTGCCCTCATGCTGATGTGAAAAATTCTGCCGAGGAGTTCATCACCGTCACCTGGCTGACTGTCTTGTCGCTGCGAACCGTGCAGTTTGCTGAGCACGCTCGATGAACGTAAGAAGCACCAGCCCTGTTTCTTGAGACCTGTTGCCCGGGGATGATCGGATACGGGCTCTACTCAACCTTCGAAGGGTTGAGGAAACGAAGTTCGAGACGGTGGAAAAGTCTTCATGCGGTTGAGAGCCTCATGGCCCATCCAGTGCGGCCTCGCACACTTGCTATGCTGACAGTGCGCCCCATATCGAGAGTCCTCGTGCCGCAGTCAAATCGAGACATCAATGCCGTGGGAAGTGACGAAAGCTCGAACGGGTCAGTGTTTCGTGCTTCGCGTTTTGCATGGAGTCATTCGTTTGTGTAGGCCTACAGGGCCTATAAGCAGGGCTTCCTTGGGCATTCGTTGCTTCAGCTTCCTTGGAAGCCATTGAGCATTTTTTCTCCAGCAGCAGCCTCGGGAGGAGGTGAAGCATGAGCCTTTGCTCCAGTGGTGGTGGGTTGGTGCGGCTCTTGAGCTGCGAACCAACAAAGGCGGACTCTATGGGGACTTCGTGGGTTAGAGGTTAGAGCTCTACGGGTCAAGCTTGTCAGCTGCTTCCGAACGAGTCGGATTTGCACAGGGCCGCTCTGCAGGGATTCACGAGATGTCCGAATGGTATGAGATAGTCGGCTGTGCTCAGGCTCATCGCTGTGTGAGTCAAGTTGACAATAAAGTGAAGCTGCAAGCATAGCTTCCTTTGGGGGAGAGACAGGCCGATGCTGTTGGCCCATTAACAATCCTTGCAGCCATCCAGAGCCCATGCTACATTGTCCCGTCGTGCTGGGTAATAACCCCAGCTTGCCAACTTGCTGACAACACAAACAGAGCACCCGAGCCAGTCGAAGCACCGGGCACCACGTGACGCGATTGCTTTACAGGTCGTTCGCTTCAGGCCCTTGGCACCTGGTCCTCGGGCTTCGAGGCGAGACCAGTCCCCGAGGTAGAAGCAATGGCTACCTTTTCTGAAGTCTCGGTTTCAG
Organism: Symbiodinium sp. CCMP2456; assembly: GCA_905221635.1. Lineage (NCBI taxonomy): Eukaryota > Dinophyceae > Suessiales > Symbiodiniaceae > Symbiodinium > Symbiodinium sp. CCMP2456. Next base: position 46,952 of record CAJNDV010004825.1, on the reverse strand, counting down.
GAAAAATTCTGCGGATTCAGGGGACTTGTCAGCACGCGAGCCGCAAGGCAAACACTGACGTTTTTACCGCTTCACCGGGCTGCGCCGTGCTTGGACTCCGCCTGCACAACGGACGCCACACGGCCTGTGTTTTGGAGACCGGTCAGAACGTTACACCGTTACACGGTGTCGATTCAGCTAATGCTCCTCATGCGGCAGGTAACACCCCCAAGAAGGAACTCCAAGCACCAGCCACGACGAGCACTGTGTTTGTCGCAAATCCGAGGATGCCATGGAATTATTGAAGGCCCTGCTCCGGAGGTTGATGAGCTCGAGCTGACCCGCGGCAGGCTTTATTCTGGTAGAGTCTTTTGTGTCCTCAAAAGTGTGACCTGGAACAGTTTCAGGGAACCACACACGAGAACACCACCTGTCGGCATAGACCAGATTGCCAGTCGCTGGGCGTAGCTAGGTTAGGTCCTGCGTTCAATGCACGTCTGAAGCCGGCACTTGACCGACCGAAGCTTTCTTAGACGTGATACTGTGAGTTTGAGGAAGCTTTGGGCCGTATATTGGCTGGCGGAGGGCAGCGCAGATGACGAGATCCAGAGCCGAAACTTTGTAGGCCACGTGCTTCTGGAATCGGGAGCGGCTTTGCCAAAGCGAGCTGTATCAAACAAGGATCTTAGTCTTAGTCAAGCGGGGAGCTTGGTTGCATTTCAGAAGCTGCGCCATTGGAGCAAAGACGATGAGGGGTTAAAGCCAAGTGTTTGCGAGCAACGACTTACCTCCGTGACCCTTTCGTCCTGCAGGCCGCTCAACTTAGAGGTTTGCTTCAACTGGCTGTTTTGTCAGGTCGGGAGTCCGCGTTTAGCTTCGCCGAGCGAGTCGGCGGAGGCCACGAAATGGCGTGGCAATGCGGACCCCTGAGGCTGCGGCTGGGAACAGAAACAATCTAAGCTGCGGTGTGGAGGGAGGGTCCAGTGAGGGACGGATCGCTTTTACCTCTGTTGCTGCTGTGTCACCTTTCGCTGGTTGTTTGTTGCTGCCTTGAGCCATCTTGAGCCGAGGGCCCTGACCGTGGAAGAATCAAGAACTGCTGGTTTCGATCCCGAACCCCGAACTCCAAACTCTATGAAAATTTGCATTTAAGCTTCTCTGCGTAGATCTTGTGCATGTATATACGCATAATGATAGACAGACAGACAGACAGACCTACCATGTACCTACCGACCTACCTACCTACGTACACAAACACAAACATTCGTCATTCATTGTTGCATAAATGCGTGCATACATACTTGCTTGCTTTCTCTCTGGCTGGCAAGCAATGCATGCGAGCATGCGTGCATTGATGCTTTCATGCATCCTTTCATCGGCTTGTTTAATGGTTTACGTACTATTTCCGCGATGCACAGCCTAGCAAGCCTGCCGTGAGTTACGTTTATGAAAGTATGCGCCATGTATGTGCTGCTAAAGTTGTCTAGTCTTGTATAGTGCTAGAGTACACTGAGAGTTGTAGTGGGTAGGAATTTGCAAAGGTTCGCCATGGCCAAATAGGTCTGAAAAAGAGATTTCCAGATCCACCCAGTGCGAGTGCCAAAACACATTACATGTCGCGTTTTACGCAAGTGACCACGTCGCAGCACCTTCCAGAATTGAGCTATACAGCAAGCCCTGCCGCCTGAAAACCCGGAGGCTTTCCATCTCCGACCACCCATGGCTGGACTGCTTCCGGGACCTGCGAGAGCTGCTACAGCCGGCGAGGCTGGCAGCACTGGAGGCCGATCCCAGGAACTCCAAGGAGTCGAGCACTCCGGGGATGTTTTGGCTGAGCTTCTGCCTGAGGTTCTTCAATGTTGTGTCATGTTGCATGGTTTTGCCTTTCTATAAAACAAGTAACTGGAACATCAAAGGCAAGGGGCTTATGTTAGGTCTTGCTGGTTGAGACAAAGGATCTGTTACGTGAATTGAAGTCAAGTTCCGTCTAGCCGCCGGCAGATACCATCATGGTTCGCACAGGTTCACATGCATCCGCGTTTGCAAGGCACGCGAGGTCGCAGCGCAGAACGAGTCCTACGTGGAGTTTGCGACCGGGGAGCGCTTCGCAGCAGGCCGACTCCTCGGAGTGGCTTTGTGTTTGAGCATTTGCAGAAGAAGCGGTACTGCGTGCTAATTTGGCGCCTGTCTTAGGCTCGCCTATTTCTGAAACCTCCATGCTCCAAGATTGCCATGTGGAGCTGCACTTGCTGTTTCTGAGGAGTTGGGCCACTGGTTGGAACAAGACCAGGAATCCAGAACAGAACACTCCCGGTGCACTCCAATCACCCCGGTCTGCCCCGGATTCTCCAGGCATCATCCTTGACTTGGTCAAGACGTCGCGCGTCAAGGCCGGGGCAGAGACCGAGAGCAAGGTCAGGGGCAAAGAACTTCCAGATGTTGAAAACTGACAATAGCAGCCCTAATTAGCTGATTGATCATGATCGAATACATTGAGCTTATCAGAGGAAGTCCTGGACTAGCAGTGTAACATGCTATATCATAAAAGGCTTTCAACACCGAATTTCAAGCTAGAGACCGCCCCGGCCACTAGCCCTGATTGAAGCTCCTGCCGTGGAAGGATTGCAACAACATATAGGTTCCTAGCATTCAGGCCTTCAATTTCAGGACTAGCCTCTTTGCAGTAAAAAGAGCAGGCCTGGGGACCTCATGCCCGTCGCAAGAAGTGTGAGGAGCTGGCAGCCGACACTCGATGAAAGCGTAGCTTTGCCTTTCTTGCGCACGGTTCCGAATGACCGGGAGATATGGAGTAGAAAGCCCGTCGAAAGACATTGCATTCAAAAGCTTTTCAACGCCCGAGCAGGGAGCATAGGAAGAGACACCTCAGCTCAAAAAAATCGAGTGCAAAGCAGATGCAGAGAATTGGTTCCCGAAGAGAAGCCGCAATAAGAACATTTGCAGGTCGGGACTCGGAGCTGAGGGAAAAAACAGAGATGCAAGAGCAGAACGCACATGAAGAGAGCAAGGTTCGCAGGGAATAGGTTTATGACGCGATTGGCTCCGGGTCGAGAGTGAGAGCAAGTCAAACGGAAGATATGGATCAGACAGCCTTTGCAGAGAAATTGCAAGCCAGGTTTGGCCAAGCACGTAAGCTGCAGTTGCGAGGCAAGCGTTCAGGTCTTAAGTGCATGCAGAAGTGCACGGTTCTGAATTTAAAACCATGAATGATATGCCTTCTTTGCAGGCACACTTGCTCCAGGCTTGAACACGAAATGTCAAGACCAGCACTGGGGAACCAAAGCTGTAGCAGCCTCGTCGGGGCGCTGTGCTGAGGAACAGGGCCAGTTCAACCTCAAACGCTGGCGCGACATGTCCGTCTCCTTCGCGGAGATCATGCACAGAATACAGCCGGGGGCGCGGCAAGGGCAATACATGGCAAGGCTGTAAGAGGGTTGAAGTCGAGGCCTTCCCTGAAGCCACACAGCAAGGTCGGTGAAGCCGACGCTGGCCCGTCTTGTGGCCATGATGGACCTGAGACGGCACCTTTTCAGGCCCTCTGGAGCGAGACATGGGGGTTTCCGAAAATAGGGGGTACCTTATTTGGGGGTCCTTATAATAAGGATCCCATTATTTAGGGTACTATATTAGGGTCCCCTATTTTCAGAAACCCCCACAGGAGTTGTGACACTCGCAGCTGTACTTGGCAAGGACGCTGTTCACAGCAGCCATTGCAGCGGTCATGAGCACTTGCGACAGCGTGACCTGGCTTCATGGCCATGTGTTCCTGATTGCTTTGCGCATTGTGTGAGGGTCGGAAGATGGAAGGTATGAGTTTCACCCATGGGAAACCTTGCAAAACGGGTTCCCCCACATCCGGTAGTCAGCTTTTCAAGTTCTGCGCGATACACCGGCTGCCTCCCCCATATCACGCCACCATATCTGCGTAGACTAAGATGTTCATTGGACAGAAGAGGATCCCTGAGCCGGCTTGGTGCCTGAAGGTCAAGACGGTGCTGTCCGGTGCGGTGTTCACGCTGATCAATGCAAGCGTGCTGGCAGAATCCGAGTTTTGAAATGCCTGTGAGGCTATGCTGCCGATGGCTGTGTGGCTTACCAGGTTCGGCTTTTGAAGTCCCGGCTTTGGTCAAGACTCCACTCATCGGACTGTGGGTTGGAGCTTCGCAAAGCGGGGGGTTGGCGGGTTCTTGTTAGGATGTTGAAGTCGCATTCCAGGAGCTGTGCCCACGGGCTTATGATTTCCCAGAACCTGAATGCTTTTCTTCTTCTGAGGCCAAGAAGAGGTTAAGAAAGACAGCCAGTACCTGCATGCCATTTGCTCCTGGACTTTCGGCTGTGGCTCCCGCACCTTTCTCGCAATGGTGGCCCCTCCAGGCTCTTTATTGGCCCTTAAAAGATTGTTACCTGCCTGGCGCAAGGAAGACAGAGTAACCCATCAAAACAGGAAGTCTGAATGGCAGTGCTGGATTTCGTGTGGTGCAAGAGACGATGCGATACATTAATCAATGCAAGAAAGCCCAGAAAGCAGAGCGGACTGCGTCCAAGGACTCTCCTTGGCCAAGAGTTTGATCCTTGGCCTGATGTTGCCGCTGGGCTGTTACAGCTTCAGGGGTTGGGTGGTGTTGGCCAGTTGTTCTGGTTGACATCTTATCGATGCGGCTTGAAGGGTCGCAGGCAGGACTTCGCTCGCTTCCTGAGAAGTCCGCTTCTCTGAACTAAACCAGGTCTGTTACATGTGGTCAGGCCTCATTGCACTGTGCCACAAACCGAAAGGGAGCTCTGGATTTATTGCTTGTTGCTTGGATGTTCTCGCTCTTGGCAAAGGCTAAACCGTTGTTTGAGCAAATCAGTCGGGGTGCCCTCACCAGGCCTACTCTCCACGGTCAAACTCTTGGTCGCGGGCGCTTAGAAGTGTAGGGAGGGGGTGGGTTACTGGAGGGAAGGAGGGAACCTTTGACCGCTTCGGGCGGGGTGGAGGCGAATTTTACCCCGAAAAGTGAGAGTCGAAATCCCGAAGGAGTCGCAAATCCGAGACCTTTCAAAAGGAAGTGAAGCTCGTAGTCGACCATAATGTTTGCATTCAAAGTGCTCTCTTAATGGCCCGAGGCGGGGCACGGTATCTATCCGCGAAGCAAGCGTTCAAGTAGCTCTTCTCCCGACCAGCGAAATTAGACAAGCCCAGCCAGAACAAAAACTCCCAAAGCCTGAAACACCCTCCCCCCTAAACCCTAAACCCCCAATCGCCGCTCCCAGGCTTGCAGTCGTGAAAGGCACTGTCCACGTCGTGTCACAACATGTGGCCAAGGCTTTCAAGGATGGGGAGAGTTGCTCTGCCGTGCTGCTATGCTTGCAAACTTGCAAGTGTAGGGCAGGGATGACGACTCGACAGAGCTGATACAACATAATCACCCTTGGTGTAGATGTCCTGTGTGGGCGAACTTGCCTTCAGTCAGGGCTAGTTAAAGCCGATGCTGCGGAAAAGTTGATTCACGTCGGGCAGGCAGTATTTGCCTAAGGAAGTACAGTATGTCGTATTCCTTGACATCTCAATCCAGGACTCCTACCGTGTGCAGACTCGAACGGAACTTTTCGATCACTTGCTTGCCCAAGACTTGGCTGCTTGGTCGCCGTCAGTTCGCGGTACAAGTCAGCCCTGTTTGATGGCCCCTTGCGCTGAAAGTGACTTGAAAGTGCTTGGTTTGCAATTGAGGAAGAGTTCGAAAAGCAGACAGCGCGGGTCATGGCCCATAAAGCTTCGCCGGTGGTGTTTCTGCTGCACACGGGCAAGGAAGCAACATCAGCAATAATCATACCGTCAAGAGCAGCACAAGTCCCAGGCGAAGGCTCTTGAGGTTACTGCGGGTACGGGGCTGACGTGGACAGAAGGGAATCAGAATTAGGAGCTTTCGGGAGTCGTTGTTCGCAAACTTTGCTTCGTGGTGGCCCAGACGATCCAGGGTCTTATCAGTCTTATCACTACCTAGGCACGCAGTTAAAGCTGCGAGGCCGCTTCGCCTGTTCTTGCGATTGCTTTTTGCAGGATGTGCCATCAGCGACGTCGGTCCATAGTAGCCAGAAGTTGCCCAAGTGGTGCCAGTCCCGTAGGAGCCAAGAGAGCGACGATGCTCGAAGATGCATTATCATTACGCACTGCCCAAGGTCATGGACAGCATGCCGAACATGGTGACAAACATGGTTCGCACTGTTACCGAGCTGTTAACGTCGCTCGGCTTGCCTTCCCGGTTCCAAGATGCAGCATAGAAGGCTTCTACTTTCAAGAAGATCCTTTGTGCGCATGTTATCCTCCACCCAAGAGTCCCTAGAGCACACAACAAGCAGATCCGCACTTAGAGAAGCGTGTCATTGCCGAACTAAGGTCACTGATCTTCCTTTACTCGTCTCTCGGCTTTGCTCTCGATTTGGGCGCTTGTCGACGGCTTGCAAGCAACCCGCCTTGCGGTGAGTGGATTCTCAGGATTTCGCCATTGATGACATTCATGTATGCAACTGCGGTCCCTGCCTTCCAAGTGGCAGCGCAGGCATACCTTAGAAACTTGGACAGCCAGCAGGAGAGGTTCCTTGGGGCAAAACGGACAGAAGCTAAATGTCGTGTGCTCCCAGCTTTGAGATTTGCCTCACAAGTTCTGTGTGCATTCGGAGCTCCAGGAAAGCAAGCGCAGGGCAGCCAGAGACGTGAGCGGGGTCTGGAAAATGTGGCGAATCGTGTCGTGGGGGAGGCCTGTGAGATGATCAAGGTGGACGCTTGGTCTGAATGGCCCCCATGCTCGACTGAACCATTTCTACAATTCTACAAGAGAACGTGTTCAACCGACACAGCCTGGGGAGAGAGAGCGAGAGAGAGAAGGTGCACTTGTTGCACACTTGTTCATGTCCAGTTCGAGCCCATCACACCAATACGTTGTCGGGGGCCGCTCCTGGAGCGGATGGGGCAGCTCGAACGAGAGGGTCGCAGGAACTGCCTGCGTCCTCTGCCCTGAGCAAGGCAAAGACTGCGAGCGGGAGAGAGAGGGAAAGGGAGGGGAAACGCAGTGGGGGAGATTGCGAATCTGAGCTTTCGGACCGGGTCGGGATCCCACGTTTCCGAACGGGCGACGGGGGGTTTTTGTCTGGGTCAATCCTCTTTCTGAGCTTAGATGGCATTAGAAAATGTTTGTGTGCCTTTTGCATGGACCAAAGCGTTGGAACAGAGGTCAAAACGTTCTCGCGCGAGGCGGGCTCCGGCACAGGGCGCAGACTCAGACCTTTCAACAACTTTTGCAAACTCCGGAACTGAAGAGCCGCAAAGTTCGGGGCTTAAGCTCAGGACCTTTGAGTGGCTTTATGAAGTAGCCTTCACAGGTAGCAGGAGCATTGGACTTGCAAGGTTGTCGTCTTCACTCTGAGGGTGTATGTGCAGTGCAAGCTTCTCAGAAACCACCACACACGGACAGCCCACCTTGCGCCTTTGTGCTTTACATGCGTTTCTCACTCCTGTGGCAGGACTGGCATCTTGGCTCGCATGAAGCTCGCGGCATTCCTCCGCTGACTCTGCTACAGTCGGTTGTCAGGTGTAGGAGCTAGGAATTCCAAACGAAGGTTGTTTGGTTGTTTTCATGAAGAATACAGAGGAGAGTTCAGGGCTTGAGATTAGCGGTGTTCGCCTGTTCTGTCGCGAGATGTTCGCAGGTTTCGTTGGTGCTCCTATCCTTCGTGCAGGTCCCCAGCGAGAAGTGTCAGAATAGCATGCTGCTGCCATCCCAACTACCCCATCACACCCGGCAGTTTCACCGAGAAATCACCCAAAGAGCGTCTGACGTTGAGCAAGGCACACCTCTTTGCAGCGGCTCTCGCTGGAAGAAGCCTCCGGGATGAAGCTCCCCGGCGCCAACACGCGATGTGCCAAGAGCCAAACTGTCGGCAAGTTATATCTGTTATCTATAAGTCTATAAGACAATTACGTGCATACACACATACTTACATACGTACATACATACATAAGTACATAAGTACATAGTTAGATACATTTATATCTTGGCCAGTTTTCGCGGGCCTTTAGCCGCCACGCTTTGGTGCGCAGACGGCTCGTTCATGTGCCAAGGCTGACGGTCACTCAAGGGGTCGCACAAGTGGCGGCCGATACCTTGCAACAGGCCATCTACTGCTCCTTGGAGTTATTCAGCTCCGAGCAACTGACAGCTTTGCCGTGCCGTGCTCTTAAGCCTGAAGCGATGTCAATGCTTTGCTTCGTTTCGAGCCGAGCTTGCTGTATGTAGTCAGAGATGTGCGTCGACACGCTCATTGCCCACAAAGAAAAATCATGCAAGCCACAAGCCAAATTCCAACTTCGAGGCTTTTCTCTTTGGGTTGGCTTAGTTTGGGTCAACGTCGACTCCTCAGCTGCGGAGATGACTTCCTTCCTGACACTTGGACAAAATGCGAGGGCTTTCACTTTGCCGAACTGACACGCCTACTTAGTTACACGCTTGCCTGCATGCATGACACAGATAGACATGCACTTGCGTCTCTCTGTAAACGCGGCATTGCATGCATACATCGGTTCGTCCGCCACGCACATATGGATACTCCCCACACACACATACACCTGCTGGCTGCCTGCGGGACTCATGTATATGCCACTTGTGGATGGTTTCGGTGCGTGCTGTGTCAAGGCAAGGGCCAGTAGGGAAAGGTGTCCGCCGTGTTTTCAACTCCATTGAAGAATTCGACTGGGCTTTTTGGCATCGAGGGTCTAGCATGGAGTTGAGTCTGTCTGCATCATGCAAAGCTTCTGCAAAGCAAGAACCGAGGCTGCTCGTGAGCAAGCTGGGCCACCAAGTGACTTGCCTTTCAGGATTTCAATGCACGTTGAAAGCTGCACTACCTTCTTGTCATCTTGACTCCATCTCGGTTGGGAATGAAGTGGTGCTTCGTGGAGGAAGGCCTTAGATGTTTGCAACGCGGTCCGGAGCAAAATGCAGTTCTCGAGCATGAGCAAGCGACTAGATTCCCGCAGCCTGCGAGCGATGATTCTTTCGACCAGAGAGTCGGGGATGTAGACGGTTAGCGCAAGTTCCACTGAAAAACTTAATTCCGCTTCTTAGTAGAGGTCCCCCCCTCGTTTGCCCTTTCTCGCAGGTCAATAGCTTCAAGGCCCAGGTCGAGGAGTTTCGTTTTCGCATGCTGTGGCGGCTGTGCTGCTTCCACAAGTGATGTAGTAGATGTTTGATGAGCCTGGTTCAAGGTTCTGACACTTCCCCGTGAGTGGGCCGTGCAGGTTTGTGTACTTCTTTGGGATCTTCTCGTCACTTCACTGCCTTCAGATTCAGTACAGGAAGCAGATTTCATGCAAACTTCAAGGGTCCGGCAGGACTTGTTCAATCGTTCCGACAACTTAGCCGAGCACTTCGAGTTCTTAGACCAGCAGCCCAAGATTTTCCCAGGCCTGGCTGCACCGCAGGAGTGGGGGGGGGAGGCTTCGGGATTCGTGTTGGCGGAGTCGCGCTTTCTGGTTTAGGGTTTAGGGTTTAGGGATTTGTGTGGGCCTGTGAGTGGATTTTTTTGGAGACCCGCAAAAGTTTGCCGGCTTGCTCAGGCACTTATGATGGCCCAGTGAGCGGGGAAGTGAAATTCGAGGACACGGAGCTAAGGGAGATGCACAGAGAAGGAAGGCAGAGCTTTAGACACCAGGAACATACCCCGACACCGCCTTGGCTGGAGCCCCTAGGGCCCTAGGCTTGTCATGGGAATTTGTTTCACGGCCTTGGCTTTAGTCCGGCCGTTGATGGGTCTCTGGCTATGGCTGCAATAGGGCACGATGGTTACTCGATTCGGAGCTGTGCCATCCGGCCCGCGGCCCCAGCAAGCCAGCCAGCGTGTTTGCTGACTTTGCAGTCCAGGACGTGTCCTTTGCTTATCCCACGCGCCCAGAGCAGATGCTTGGCAATGGTCACATGGGATCGGGGGCTGCGACGCCTAGGGACCTCGGGAGGAGGAGGAGGAGGAGGACGCGTGCCATTAGCCCCGTGTCGCAACTCGTTTCCCCAAAGCCCGGTCTTCTTGGCTCGGATAAGGAAAGTGCTCCATGAGCTCTCCATGGCGCTGCAACCTGGGAAGACCACGGCGCTGGTTGGCGCCTCCGGGTCGGGCAAGAGTACCACCGTGACACCTGGCAGGATCTCGAGGCTTAATGCTACACTCAGGAAGGGCACACACTTCTTTGTTGCGGTTTTCTGTGGACTCCTTAAGAAATTCACCTCTAATTCACCTCTCAGAGTCGGCTGGAATCGGGGTCTTTGTGATCTCAGGCAGCTTATCTTCCGGTACTACGATCCCCTGGCTGGTGCTATTCTTATCGATGGAGTCCCAATGAAGGACTGGGACCTGACTCACCTTCATCGGCACATGGTGCCCAGGCTGCCAGACTAGACTGGAGGCTCGAACATCCTTGAACTCCGAGTCCATAGAAAACGAGATGGGGCCTGGGCCTGGGGACTTTGAGTGCTTGCGCGACGCACAACCGGCTGGCACTCGCCAGACACTCGAAGACAAGCGCCTCTCTGGCTTTTCCGAGGCGCTCGTTGCACAGGAGCCCGTGCTCTTCAACACCTCCGTGCGGCAAAATCTGCTGTGCCTCGTCTTTGCGGCACAAGGCACAAGGCTTCGAGCTTCGGAGCAGCTGTCATCGGTGGCAAGAGCGGCTGACTTTTTCTCAGTCTGGGTCTTTGGCATTTCTGGGCTGAAATACAGTAATCCTAGCAGGTATCCCCAACAGCAGAACGCACATTTGTAATTAGGGTACAGGTTAGGGTCACACACAAACGGTCCAACCCCTACAGCCATATATGGGACTGGGGGGTAAAGCGGAGAAGCTTCCCATCCCAGCCATGAGCCCTCAATGGTCGTCGCTTCTGGGCCGTGGTGCAGGGGTTGGATCGTTCGTGCTCTGGGTTCGTGTTTTCCCCTCCCGTGAAATCTGTCAAGTCTATATAAAAAGAAGGGGAGGGGAGGAGTTGGGGTTACCTAAGCCTAAGCCCCTCTTCAACGCCCACCTTTCACAGTAGCCGGATGCTCCGGCCGGGTCCCTGGGCTGCTTGTTTGTGCTTGTCTCCCTTTGTCGCCCTTCATGTGGTCCCTTTGTCTCGCTTCGTGCGGGTGGCTTTTGCCAAATTCCAGTGCGTCTCCCTTTGTCTCCTTTCTGGACCGTTTGGGGTCTTCGGCAGCGTGATTTTTCACAGAGCCCCTTCTCCAGCACCTTCTCCAAGACCCCCGCTCCGGGCACCCGCTCCCGGAACCCGTCCCAGAACCCGCCCAGAACCCGCCACTCCGGAACCCGCACAGAACGTTTGCGGGTTCCCGCCGCTCCGAACCCGTTCCGGAACCTGCTCCGGAACCCACTCCGACCCACTCGGGAACCCGCTGGGAAGGAGCTCCACAACCCGGCACCTGCTCCGGGGCCCTCTCCGATCTGCTCCGAAACTAAAAGTGCTGAAGACCCAAAGCTAAAGCTGTTGGGGAAAAATGTCCATAAGCGGCACCGCCGGTCCCTCGCTTGTTGGTGGGAAGAACTGGAAGATCATGCAGAGCTGTCGTCTCAGCGAGGTATGGCTTGCCGCAGTGCCGCATCGATTCGGATCCCAAGGACTTGTTGGGTTTCGGTAGCATCGCATGAGTTGACTGGGCACACCTGTGCCCTCAGCCTGCTCTAATTTTGCTGCCTGGCGGAGCGAAGGAGCCAGGCTGTAGAGCTGAGGATGTAGACAGAGCTGCCAGATCTTTAGAACTCCACCTACATGTTGCTGTTTGCGAAACTTACACTCGTGGTTGTGGGAATGCTAGCCGCAACACCGCCATCCACCAACAGACACACCGACAGGTTCCAACCTCCCAGCAAGTCGTTCCAATGAGGATTTCGAGGATCAAGTCATCGAAGCTGCGAAAGCAGCTTGTGCACACGACCCTCGGCCATCGGAATTGTTCATGCTGCAGGGCAGTTCTTCCGAACAGATTCTTCGTACTCCGTTCCCAGTTTGGTGGGTTTCGAGGCTTCAGGCATCGCAGTGCAGGTCCCTTTGCTCTGTTTATGCCTGTCGAAGCATTAGCGACGACTTTACAGCTTCGTCATGCCCAGCCATGCACCACAAGCTTGAGCTGAACGTTTCTCACAGGTGTTTCTCGGGGAGAGAGGCGACGATTCCTGGCTCGTTCCTGTCGCCGTAAGCCAGACTTGTCCTTCAGTACTCTAAGGAGACTTAGGGCCGGCAGAACCGAATATCTCAGTGAAAGTTGATGATGGAAAGTTGATGATGATGACAGTCTTCACGACCTATGCATCGCGACGCCGACGGCATAGACGTTTGGTGGTGGCCTCCGGCCGATGGCGGCGAGCAAGGGCAGTAATGATGCACAACGGGACCGCTCCCGGTTCCAAGAAGCCCCATGTCGCTTCTCTCTTGAGCCAGAGCCGATCCAGGACTTCATCATGGGCTTTCCGGGTGGTTACGACACGAACGTCGGCGATCGGGGTGGCCAGGTGGGACGAGATGCGTTTCTGTGTCCGTGACACCAGATTCCAAAAGCGCCAGTCCATTCCAAGAATGCTGCACGAGAGGTGTCGGGCGGGCAGAAGCAACGCCTCTCTGTCGCCCGCGCCATTCTCTTGAAGCCAAGGACCGCTGCGAGTAGGAGCAGCAATAGCGCGAAGAAAGTTTTGGGGTATATGATCGTGTAACTTTCTCGGGTGATGCGGTCACTTAATGTAAATGTTCCTTGCTTGTTCGCGTCTCGCACAACCTTTGTGGCATTGCACCCGGCACCTTGGTGCCCCAGTGCAGCAAGTTTCCCCTCATTTTTTGAAGGATACTTGTGCTGGACGAGGCCACAAGCGCCCTGGACGCCGAAAGCGAGTCCATCGTCCAAGAGGCCGGAACTGGTTTGGGCGACGGTACTGTAGTGGGTGACGGTAGGGTGGCCTGGACGGGAGAGTGGCCAAGAAGAGGAATGCAGCGGTCGGACGTTAAATGGTCTTGTTGGGAACCCTGTAGCCTGCAAGGTTCAGGAGGCCACGTCGGAAATCTGTGTCGCCAAACATGATGTCGGGCTGCCTGAACACATATTTCTTGAAGCCTGCACTGCTACAGCGTCGTGGGCCTTCATAGACCTTGTTTCCAAGTTTTGAATCGAACCCGAACCTGCTTCACCCGTACGGGGTCAAGGCTCTCGACCGACTTGTGGCAAGTAGCGGAAGCAGTGTGATGGCGCCTTGGTTGGGACATATCGGGGGCCAGGTATGTTCCATGGCTTTCTCTGTACCGTAGTGAGCGACTTGCTGAGTTCTGATAGTTGAGAGTGTCGACTTTAGCAGTGGCAGGAGGAAGTGGTGGAATCAGCTAAAGGACCCGAAAACAATGAGAATCCCTGCATACACCTCTTAGAGTTTGCTTGGACTCAGACTTTGATTCAGAAGAGACTCGTTTGCACATTGCGTCAGAGCGAAGGCGGAGGGTGCACCGAACATGCGATCACAGGTATGACAGAGACGAAGTTGAAGACCCGAAGCCCGGAGATGAGTCAAACGCATCAAAGATTTCAGGTCATCGCCCATCGCCTGTCCACCGTTCGCAATGCTGCAGCTTTGGCTGGTTTCAGATATGGGTCTCAGTTGACGAGTCGTTATGCAGGGGTGTCGCATCGTTACGCAGGGTCTTGCTGAGTTCACAAACTCTCTTGGGGCTCGGGAATTGCTGTCGCAAGGGGTTGCAATCTCTTATAAAGAGCTGTGCATGCTCGTGTGTGCTTCGATTGGGCTTCGAGGTATGAGCATTAGCTGACCATCATAAAGTCCGGACTTCAGAGCTCTTAGGCCTCATGTTGAAACCAAGGCCAATGATAAGCCTGCAGTGAGCACCAGGTGCGAAATTGGTCCTGTGCTTCAGCTATCGGCCCTCCAAGGGTTTCGAAATGACCCAAGCCTTCCAGAACCGACAGCATGGCAGAAGCCAACAGGTCCCATAACAAGCATTCCATGCAGTCCAGCCTGTCAGTGTTTGTCTGCGAGGATGAGATCATCTGCCTGCGAGAAGGTCACCGAAAACGCAATCAGTCGGTGTTATCTTTTGCCAGCTGAGGTGTCTGTCGGTTTTTCCAGGCGTTGGGCATAGGCGGTTGGGAGACTGAGGGTAAATCGGGCTCCTCGCGCAGCCAAGGCCACGTTGTAGAGCGCGGGTCCTCGAAGGAGCTCATGGAGCTGAGAGGCCCAAAAGGAGGGTCCGATTGGGTGGGCGTTTGGGATTTCGGGGGCATGCTTCGCCTGCTGTATCCTCCCTGCTACTGTGCTCCTCATATCTTTGTAGACGAGAGCCGGGCAGCCCACCCATCCGGAGAGCAAAATTAATCAGGCGCATGTCCGGCAGAGTCTGCAACGATGATCAATAACTAGGAGCATGATTTCGGGAAAATGTCCGCTTTCAAGCGGCTCCCCGCTACATGACCACAAACTCCCCACTGCACTGAAGGCAGCTTGCTTCTTCTTGAATGCGATGCCTGCACAAACCATGCGTAGTCGCGGCCCTCGTGGTCGAGTACGACAGAAAATACTTAGGCGATCCTGAGCATGCCCGGATTGCAAGGCTACTACTACACACTTGTGGAGAAGCAAGCTGCGTCTTGGCCATGGTCGTAGAGTGCAGGTTTCGAGGACGGAGGAGTTGCGGTGGAAGCAGTACAGTTTGACAAGTTCTCTCAGTGCTTCGGTGCCTGCTTTTGTTTGCAGTAGCCTACGAGGCTTCAACATGTACAAGGCATCAGAGAGTGTCAGGCATCAGAACGTCCCCATGACTGACAATGAGTCAGAAAACACTGGCACGGCTTACACATGAGTTTAGCACGGCACAACTGAGAGTAGTTGCACTGCACTTGGAACATACTGTGAGATCAAGCAACTTTCCAGAACGACAACTGCGAAGCAAGCAGGTGACCCTGGATGACATCGGTGGCGCCAATGCGGAGATAGATCGATCGTTGAAATCCAGAAGCAAAGTCATGGATTCAGAGGCTAATGTACAGGAAAGCACGGCCACGGAGAAATCGTCCTGAGAGCGAAAAGACATGAAAACTTAAAGTACAGAAACGAGAAGTCAGCCCAGTTTCTTCCCACAGCGATTCGAGGACAGCCATGAGACCGACCCACAGGGTCGGATTTGCGGGATACTGCCAACACTGGGCGTCATTCTCTGGGTTCCCGAGCAGTGCCGTTTTGCCTTTTTCTTGTTGGCCTCCCTTAGTTTAGCATAATCTCAGGAAATAAAAATACCCTCATTGCTAAGGGGGTTCTAGCACAGGAACTGCACCAAATCATTCGCATCTGGATTTGCATTGGTTCACCCTTTCACCCCATGGTTCCAATACTGCTGCTATTCCATAATTGAGTAATAATAGGATATGATAGACAATACTCCGTCCAAGACTATCTTGATCTAGATAAAACAGATATTATATATGCTTATGGTAGTTGATCTAAAGCTCCTTGGGCCACTTATTCATATGAACGGCCGACTGTATAGCTAAAAAGGCCTTCGCGAAAGTTCCGCATGGTGCCGCTAAACTTATTTTTCTGCGAAAGATATCTGTTTAGTGCCTATTTGCTGTATTAATACTATTATTACTACGACTAAGATTGTTCTATTGATACTATTATCATTATTACCATTACTATTATTGTTGCTTTTATGATTACTAGTGTAAGTGCTGGTATTGGTAATATTACAAATACTAGTATTGGTAGTTGTACCAGTATTATGAGTATCATTAACTACTATTACTATTGCTTTTATTATTGATTATATTATGACATGTGATGAGCATGAGTGGATTAGTATCATTATTATTACGTATTATTATTATTGTTTAAAATTTGAAATTTAAAATTATTATGCTTCTTTTCTGAATAATTATTATTATCTCTATAAAACGAAACGCTGCAACTCACCCTTTTTCGTGGGGCCGCCCTTCGGGTAAGGGTTTCCTCTAAATTTCTAGAGACTTTACAGGCGCGACGCTCCCCCAAGTCGCATGAAAGGACAACGACTGGAAACACAACTCGCAGGGCCGTAAACTTTAGAGAAATTTACAGTCTCGGGCTTACTCATTTTCGCGATATTTTGGAAAGCCATTCTGTAAATTTTCTTGAAAATTTGCACCGTAAATTTGTAGAAAATATAGAGATGGATGTAGAGTGCTTCCAAGCTTCACTGCATGTTCTTGTGTGCGACGAAGTCCGAACAACGACCTGAGGCTTAGGTTTTTCGGCCTAGGAGGTAGGCTATGTTGAACAGCAGTTCGAAACTATGCCATCCGTATGACGGAGGGGCAGGATGCGGTCACTGTGTTTGATCTCGACTCGGGTGTCGAATTCACGCTTACAGATTCTTTTAGGCTGCTGTGCATCAGGAAGGCTAAGAAATCGACCCCGCAATGCCTCGCCGAGCAGTAGCCTGCTCTTTTCGGTTGGTCACACCAGTTGCGTACTTACTGGACTCAACAGAACTCGGGCTCGTACTAATGTTGGAGGTGGTAGCAGCTTTGAGCGGTCAAGTTGTTCCAGGTTCGGAGCTCGCTTCTTCGAACTTCGAACCTCTGAACTTCGAACCCTGAACCGCCAACCTCCAAACTCTCAAACTTTCGATCGAATCTCGAATTCCGAACCCCGAACTTATCTCGCACCCGAACCCCGAACCCCGTTCGAAGTTCGAGGTTCGGGGTTCGATTTCAGGGTTCAAAGTTCCGAATCGGGATTCGAGGTTCAGGTTCGCAGAGTTCGGGATTCGGGGTTCAGGGTTCGGGATTCGGTGTTCAGGGTTTGGGGTCCAGGTGCGGGATTCGGAGCTCGAGGTTCGGAGTTCGAGATCCGGGGTTGGGATTCGGTTCGGGGTTCGAGTTCAAGGATCAGGATTCAGGGTTTCGGATCGGGATTCGAGGTGCACGTTAGGGTTCGGTATTTTGGGATTCCGGCTCGGAGGGGGGGACTTCTGCCCCGTAGTTCGCGGATCGTTCGTTATTGGATATATTGTGTCTAGTATAGGGTAAAAAACTTTTCAGAAATTAGTTTTGCATTTATTGTGAAATTATTTCTTAAAAATTATTTGAAAATATTCTTGGCGATATTATGACTTTTTCGATTAGATTTTGGAGTATCTTGCAAGTATGGTCTCGCTGATTACAACGAGAAGAGACGACGGCTCTCGCCGAATTGGAAAATGGCAAGTTCGCGGAGGCAGTGGAGGCAGCTTTTCAGAACCTTGGTGCTTTGGATCAGGATGGTTTTCACCCTCGCATCGTCCGCGCCCTCTACGACAAATTCACGGCCTTGCACGAGGAGGCCGGGAAGCTCTTGGAATCTCACCATGATTTGTGGCAATGTGGGTGGGATGACGGAGCACATGGCGCACATCGCTGCCACCCCACCAGCACCTCAGTCTTCTTCGGTGCCTCGTTCAACGCCGACTGGAAGGTCAAGGGAATCAAACGCCCTGACAAAGATGGCCGCTCGCCTGGCCGGCGCCGGTCAAGAGGGCGGGGTCGCGGGAATGGCTAAAAAGAGATTGGCAGCAGAAGCTTTGTCTGCGACTGACGAGGAGGTGGCACAAGGTGTTACAAGATGAGCTGGAGGATCTCTTTGGAGAGAAGGCTGCTTCGCGGGGGGTGCATCTGCTTCGGTCAGACATGGGTGTCAGCGATACACCACCCTGTACTCTAAACACAGACGCCCCGGGTACTCCTCCAGAGGTGGCGTCAACATTTGCCATCATAATAGAAGAATGCATTCTCCCTTCGACCACCTTGGAACAGCGCCGCCGAAAGTCGCGCAGAAGCGGAACAAACTACTGCGTCCCGGAGGGCTTGAGCGAAGCCCTGTACTACGGATACATTCACACCAACCTGCCATCCCTTCCATCAACATGTAGATACTCGTGAGATGTTCTCACTTCACTGATATGTGTTGAGCATCCAATGCATAAATTGTCGATTACTCCTTCGGTGTCTTCAATGTGTGCTTTGTTGCCGTTGACTGAAAATCTCATGTTGGACTGATCTGTGCTTGGCATGTAATATTTTCAACATAGTTAGGTTGCATTTCAGGAATACACATCAGTTATTTATGCCGACTGTTGAGCTTTGTGCTCGTTTGAGGCTTTGGTATTTTGGGGCTGTGCTCGTAGAGGCTGTGTTTAGAATACAGCGCGGGAGTGCAGACCGACGGTAAGTGCTCACAGCAGCCACCCCGGGGCAAGAGCCGCCCGCTCGTCAAAGGAGTTTGACAATTCTGCGCGACCCAAAAAAAGTATGTATTTATGTATGCATGTATGTATGTTTGTTTGCTTGTTTGTATTGTGTAGGTGCTGCGACAAGGACGCTGATGGTATTATTCTGAGACTTCATTCCTGTTCCAGTGTTGCGAACGAGAAGGGCAGAACACAGTTAGACGTGCAGATTCCCAGGGGGACATATATGTATGTATGTCTGTATCTATGTAAATGTATGTATGTATGTATGTATGTATGTATGTATGTATGTAAATGTATGTTTGTATGTGCGTAGGTGCTACGAAAACGACGCTGATGGCAATATTCTGAGGCTTCATTCCTGTTCTGGGGCAAATACAGTCAGACGTCCAGATTCCCGAGGGGGGACACTGTCTGTATGTACTGTATGTATGTATGTATGTATGTATGTATGTATGTATGTATGTATGTATGTATGTAAATGTATGTATGAATGTATGTTGGTTGTATGTATGGGTTACGTATATGTGTATGGGAATATATTCATATATATATATATATTTATTTATAATTGTTGGAAAGAAATAGAAAGCATGAGCGGCATGTCGTCGAGAATGAAAGCTTGTAATTTTCCCATCTTGCCCTTTCTCCCCTGCGCATCAACTCTTCGCCTTCCCTCGTTCCGGCACCACCCACGGGAATATCCCAGGGCTTCAACCCGTAGCAGGAAGATTATAAGCTATAAAATATAACTTACAATCGTTGCCATGCTCCAAGCCGGATGGCGCAGCACTTGAACTTAAATGGTTCGCGCTTTCTTTTGCTTTAGCACTGCGCACCCCCATCCACTGGATTCATACGATGTCTTCGGGTGAAATCTCAGCAGGCAATCATTTCGGCCAGTCTAGCCGCACTCTCTGCCCTCCATCCACTGAGGCGACTCTATCGACTTTACCCATACTCGAGCCCGAATAGAAGCATTCACACTGTGCCAATCCTTAATTTATTTATACATCATATAAGTACTGCCACTATTCTGTCGTGTTTCTTTCGTCAGGGCTATGGTGGAGGGCCCGACCCCTTCCACCGACGAGCAGTTCTCCCATCAAGGCTTGGACTTCCACGGAAGATAAGGATCAGCAACACAAGCAAACGAAGAGTGGGAAGATGCATGCAAAAGTAAGGGCTCCAGAAGTGCCGTTCACGGGGCTGTTCCATTTCTCTCTCTCTCTCTCTCTCTCTCCCGCCGTCTCTTTCAACGAGCGTCCCGCATGTAGGCGTCCGTTGTCTTCTCGAATGTTGTGGCACGCAAATTTGCGGGCTTGTACCTCTCCGGCGGCTCTGAAGGCAGCAAACACAGCTACGTAGACGTTATCACGATGGCCCTCCTCGCTCAACTTTCGATGCTAGTTCGGCCCTATCGGTGGTCTCTTGCGGCTTTGCCGTCCACCAGAGTTGGGTCAGCTTTGGGCCCATGCTGTTCACAGTTCGGCTTGACAACAGCACTGACCCACAGTAAAGCACTCACCGTCTAGAAAGCATCTTATCCACTGCGCAAGCAGCCGTCAGTGTTCTCCACAACCCGCCTGCCGGGCTTAAGCACTCGGCTTTGCAAGCGCCGTCGGCGATTCAAGACATTATGCGTCGCTGTCAAACCCGTCTAAGTAACTGGTCAGTGGCACATGCTCTTCAGAAGTGACCCTCACGTAGCACATGCCTTGGCAAGCCACTCCATGCTGCGTACAGGACAGGTGGATAAGTAAACGGATGCAGTGAGCAGGGCTGAGCTTGCAGACGTTGCGGTAAGCCCCCCAGGCTAAGACTGCGAATTGCCAGGAAAGCCTCCCAGCGGAGAGGACTACTCACGTACAAGATCTTGCAAATACCAAGATCCCCGGCGATACTGACGCATGCCAACGTTGTGCCGATGACGATGGCACCTGGCAGGAGCATGTTGCTTTCGCCATGCACTGTGGGTCGAAAAGTTGTGTTCGAAGCTGTTTGAAGGTCTGCATTGGGGATGTGCCAACGTGTCCATCAAGTCCATGTCCGTGCTTCGAACACCGGCAATCCTCGAGAAAGCGGCATCGTCAGCAACAACTTCGGTCAGTCAATTTCGCAGCACGGATGCTGCAGAGCAAGCAGAAAGCAGCACATAAACCAATATCCACAAGGCGGGATGTGTAGCAAAACGAGCACATTCCATTCTTGCAGAACAAGATGCAGGGCAATCACTGGAAACGAAGCGGCAGGTGGAGAAGCACAGGTGCCAGATGGTGCCACGACTTGTGCTTCGTCGTATTCTAGCTAGGGGGATGCGTGGATAAATGCCTGGATGCATGCATGGATGCATGAACGGATGGATTTTCAGGTTTCGGCCTCAGGATTGGAGTACAAAGGACGTTGTTGCCAGCATTTGGTTGGCATAGAGATCGGACTACTATGGTCTGTCAAATGTGGAAGGCTCCTGTGCCTGCAGGTCTCGCAGCAACCAATTCTTCAAGACAACCGGCACACTCTGGGAGTAACATTAAGAATTGTCCGTTCTGAAGAGCGGCACATGAAGCCTTCACAGGCTTCCGACAATGTTGGGCAAGCAGGACGAACTTCAAGCAGGTAATTCTCATCCCTTCTTCCTGGTCTCCCTTCTCGCTTTGACCCCAAATCTGGGTTTGAGGAGTTTTTTTGTGGCGCTTGACTCAGCAGCAAAGTCTTAAGTCAAGACAGAGTCAGGCGAAAGTCGAACCGTAATCAAACTCCGCAGGCGATGATACAATTCTTCAGGCCTAGTCATCGGCTCGTGGTTTGTCAGTTGTATGGGCTGTGCATGGCAGTGCTTAGTGCTTTACGTGCCGGCTCGCTGGCCGAAACTAAGGCGAGCATTCGGATCTTGGGACTCAAGGTGCAGGATGTTGCCAAGGGCCGAGTTGAGGTTTATACGGCTTTAGAAGGTACGTGTTAAAGAGTTTTGATTGGATGTTCTTGTAGGAGAGGCTTTGGTTTTAATTTCCGCGGTGTTTCTAGAAGTCGGGGATCCAGCATTGTCCTCTGTTGGGGAGTGCTTCTGTGTGACCAATGTCGCTATTGCAGTCAGGAACTGCGAATCATGACGAAGGTGGAAACGTTGCCTTTGCATTGCGCAGGACCGCTCATTTCGGAAGTCAGAGCGCCTGAGTGCTTGGATGCTGTGTGACTGGAGGTATTTCATGTGGACACGACCATGCAGCATTAAAAGAAGTTCAAGACATTGGTTGCGGCTGCACTGATTGCTTGATCCTTCCTGATTGTGTTGAACTCCCCGAAAGGCACATACATAGAAACATGCAATTATATTTGATACGAGGACCGCCAGACATGGGCGTCCTGATGTTGAATGTTGCAGGCTTATTGAACTGCCTTTCAAGAAAGCATATGCAAGAGCTCGAAAAGTTGGGTCCTTGGATTCTTGCTGTGGGCACTCGTCTCGACTCGAGGCTAAGAGCTGCAAAATCCGAAAACCGTTTCTTTCTGAATCCGTGGGGGTGGGATGAGCAGAGTTCTGGGGAAGGGACGGCTCGCAGCTAAGAAACGGCGCCTGCAAGAAACATAAGATGCCCAGCAGGCAGAAAGGCAGAGATGAGAGAATGCGCGCTAGAAGACCAGACCTTGACCAGGGGGTACCCAAAAAGGATCGAATCGCGATCCAAGCAAAAGGAATGGGAAGCCACCTTGAAAGAGTGCCCAAAGATGCAATGCGAGTCGTACAGGCAATGGCTTTCAACTGGATCAGAGTCATCACAATGAAGATGAAAACTGCAGCCCGACGCACACAATGCCTGAAGAGGATTGATCAGTGCAGGTGTTGTAAAAGTAGTTGGGTATATACAACAGGGTACAAGGCAGTTGGTCAAAATGTAGATTGCGTCAGAGTCTTAGAGTCTGATGTTTCTGTAACGTGAAAGCAGGCCATCCAACACAGTGGTGCTCGTCTCCAATCTTGAGCTGGTGCCATCTGGCACAGGTTTCAAACGATTTCAAGATCACAGCCGAAGGTCTGCCCTCTCTCGATGGTTGCTCTGGAACCGAAATGCAAAGCTGGAAGTGGTCGTAGACTGCGTCCACTCGAATACGATATTTTGGGGGGGCCAGATAGTTCAGCACCGGAGCTGCGGGCAGCCGAAGCGGCTTTGACTCTTTAACTTCAAGAACAGCACGTGCTACATGACATGCACCCAAGTCCATTTGATGCCAATGGAACCCCTCAGACCTCCAATTGAACAAGTAAAAGCAGTGTTGCAACAGTGTTCTGAGTTCTTTCGATAGATCCGTCTACAGTAGCAGCAGAACTGTGCGAGGCACATTGCCAACACATCGCGGCATGATGCGGCATGTGTAGGCCTGCTGAAACTATCTCCTGAACTGATGCCAGGACACAAGACAAATCCCTGAAGTCACAAGAACTGAGGTCTCAATGGACTGGCCTGCTACACTCTGCGTAGCAGAGACGAAGACCATGATGGAGCTGTAGGATCTGGAGAAGAACTCTGCTTCAGCATCTGAGCCTTGTCAAAGGCAGGCTGCTTCCGGCAGTAGTACTCGGGCTGCAACACAGCTTAGTCGAAACAGACACACAATCCATGGTCTACTGACTTCCGATTGCCACTGCAGTATAGAAAGCTGCGTTCAACATATATAAGACACACCTGGACCCCAAATCCAAACCTGATGTCTGCATCTGAGCTCTACCATCCGATCCTAGCTAACAAGGCCTTGCATAACCATACTCATGCACATGCAACGCGAACGCTGCGACACGACAACACAACTTGATGCTTTTCGAGACACCACATGCAAGAGCATGTTGATAAGCTTGGAACACCTGCATGAGTCAGCTTTCACGCCAGAAGGAAGCGCAGCTACGCAAGAGCCCGCCTTCAGGCTGTCCGTGATGACACCGTATTCAGCGCATGTCTCCAGTGTCGCGTTGATGAAACTCCTATCTGGAACGCAGCTTCTCAGGGTACTACGAATGCGCCACGGGCCTGCATTGCGCGCTGCAAACATTATCTGCAGATTCTTCCAAGTTGGAAGTGAGGACCAGACATTGCCTGACAGAATGCTGGCACCGTCTTGGAATTGGTTTTTACGGCTTCTTGCTGAAAAGGCTGCCAAAGCTGGAACCGGTAGTTTCGCAACTAATCGGTTGCACTCAAATGCGATCGTTGCAGAGAAAGCAAGAATTAAGGAAAACAAGAACAAGCTTGATTTGTAAAGCACTGCAAAACAGCAAAACTGGACGCAGTTTCTCAATTGCTCAAAGCCGAAGTTTAAGCCTCGGAATCCGGTTAGCCGCTCGATTCCGTCTTGACCACAGTCTTCTTCCTGATACGTTGTGGATGTGTGTTCTCACCACGTGCAGCATGAGCGATTTTGATCTTGATGATCGCTCAGCTCAGGAAGTATGATTGCACAATCCTTGTTGTCAAGAGCAGCATGCTTGATTAGAACGGAGACCATCCCTCACCGAAAAGGGCATGGCCCTTCCATGGCTAAATTCTGCTTGCACACTGCAGTGTTCATGCAAACCCTCACGGGTGCCGGCAATGAACCAATGCAATACATCATATATCGTTTTTCATGCCATGACTCGTACGATCACCATGCGGCACAGTTCATTGAACCCCAAAATTAAAGAGCCGCGTTGCCGATCTACCCTTGAGATCTGCTCCTGGCAGTGTGCGGCGGCATCCTCGCGAGAACACAACTTGGAGGATATGCAGCTGGTTGCCAGAATGAGTAAAGCGCTAAGAATAGAGCCGGTAGTGGTGGTGGAGGTGGAAGTGGAGGTGGAGGTGGAGGTGGAGGTGGAGGTGGTGGTGGTGGTGGTGGTGGTGGTGGTGAGACTTAAACCCGTTTGGCCTACACTTCCGCTGGTCAAAGGAAGGATTCGGGACTTTTTTGCCGCAGTGAAAACATGGAGTCCACTTCAGGCTCCACTTCCCTGGTGCTGTATTGAGTAAATGTAGCACTACCTCTGGTGCTCGTAATCAAACCGACAAACCTTGAGATCTGTGCTGACGGCACTCAATCCACTGTGCCGTTGAGGAGCACAGTGAGGTCGGGTGCTGCTGTTCTTCGGCGTCAGTCTGCACACGAAGAGGTCGTTGATCATGTCCTGAGATCATGCAGGTTCTGAGGTTGCCTCTGTTAGCGCACTGCAAACCGAAGAAAGACGGACGGGCGTCTGTGTGACCCAAGTCTGGGCAGTACTTGCGCCTGTAGGACATCACCGGGCCGAAGACACTTCTGGCCCGGTGGAAGTGGCCACACTCGGCCTTCATGAAAGCGCTCAAAGGTTATCACGGCTCCCATCACTCTCAGTGGCGCTGCACCTCGACACGCACCGCAAAAGAGCCGCAGAGGGATCTGCCACAGACCTGAAGCAGTCGCCACTACCCCAAGAACGTCGCTCGGAAAAATATGTCAAGACGCATGGTCAGCCAGCGATGAGACACCGATCGACGGCAGCCAAATCCTTGGACCACGGCTGCGTCGCTCAGGGTCGATGCCATGCTAATTGCTGATCATTCAGCAAACAATGAGTCATCCTTTTGCTGGATAGATTTGATGGGGACTACGCACATTCGGCTACCAGAAATTGGACTAGTCAATTCGAGCATGAAACCTCTTCTCATTATCCGGCCAAGCGTCACGTCACAAGCTGTCGTCGCTGCTGAGAGGAGGCTGTGGCAATGCACGGCCTTGCTACATTCCTGGCGCGGAAGCGCAGCCGAGAACGAGCCCTTTTAGTGTCGAACTATTGCCTGTAGCCCCAACTGAACCTTTTCTAGGTTGTGGACCTAAGTATTCTCCTTCCAGCGGCGGCAGCTTCCCAGATTTTTGCACCGGCCGCAGACAGCAGGGGTTTGACGAGAATTGTTCCGGCAGTTGCGACCCGCTTCATAATTTCGATCTCATTTCCCGAAGCGCAAGCCGATCTAGATAGGCAATTGGCATCAACAACGTGTACTCAGTGTACTCCCGCCAACGATTTTCAATTTCAACAGCAAAGAGATTTCGCAGTCATGAGGCACCGGTGCAGCACTCGTGCCTCACTGTTCCTCTCCGTGATGTCTGTAGTCATGGTGCAGCGCTCGTAGGCCGGTGTCAGGAAGTGCGACGTGTTTGTCGGCCACGGAGTCAGACCTCTTTAATTCATCGAAATGCAAAACTTCGCGCATCATACTTTATCCCTCGAATGCAATTAATGATGCCGCTCGCACTTGCAGCAACACTAGAATCACCTGCAAAGACTACCACCTGCAGAAAACCGGCAAACATAACATGGTGATGTGCTACAAACACTAGTTGCTCTCAGTCCGAGGAGTGTCCTAGTATACCAAGAACTGTCTCGAGATGCCTTCATTGGCAATAAACCATGGCCTAACTGGAATTTGCACCTGGCGGAGAGGGCAGCGCTGCCACTCCGGACTGCTGGAAGAATCTCCTTGAGCTTCACTGCTACCAGCACTCTGTGCTCAACTTCCTTGTCTCAGCATCCTGAGCCTAAAAAATTGCGAGGCTCCGGTACTGCTTCATCGCAGTGGTGGTACGTCGTACACTATCATAATCTCCGCATAAATCGAGCACCTCGACAAGGCAATCGCATGGTTCTCTCGACGCCCAGGACCAGCGGCCCATATTCAGTTCGCGACGTGCTCTGCCGCATCTGCGCAACCCTTGCTTTCAACCTTGCCAGCAGTCGGAGCTAGGTTCGGTCTCTCCGGGCTGAGAGCACATAGCTGGTGCACAAGACTTATCACCCCGAGCACTTCACAACAGCATCCAAGATTCCGGCAACTGTTTGGACCTCCTGCATCGTTGCTTGATCCAATCTGCAGTTTCGCGCCTCAGCGCTATCCGTGTCTGACGTGTACGAGGGTTACCCTGTTCTGCTTACATCACGAAGCCGAGGAACAAAAGCACCGGCTTCTGTGTAGCAGTTCATCACCTGCTTCGGGCACCGATTCAGACACCTCTGCACTTGACGAGTCCCAAAAACTTCTGAGCTGGCTGCTCGTTCACAAAAGCCATGCAGCCGGTCCTCCAGCGACAATCCGCAACCGTTTCACACTGTTGGGAACAGCCTCCGCGCAGCCCTCCACCAAACCACAGGTCCAGCAGCGACAGTTCGCAGCTGCTCTGGTCGTTCACGAGGTCTGTTACGTGAAATTCGTCACTGCAATATCCTCAACAAACCCAGCATCGAGTAGCAAACTACCGGTAGCGAAGTCAGATCTTGCCGGCAGGAAACTGTCGTAGTAGAAAAACACCGGTGCCAGCCAACCTTATGCAAGGTTGAAGCAGAAGTCTGCGATGGTAAGTAATCACGCAAGGCAACGAACCTCGACACGCAGCGATTCAAAACAAGCAACTCGTATCTATCGCATAGGTTCGGCCGCATTTTCTCTGAGCAATCCTGGCGACGCACACGTCGGAAGCAATGCAATTCAGGCATCTTGTGACCTGCCTGGCAGCTGCAGCACACGTTGACTTCCCACAAATGTACTTCTTCAGCTCGCTGATGCTCATCGTCGATACATAAAGCACCTGGGCCGCGCTCAAGTCATTTCAGCTCTGGGCTGCTAGGTTCCCAATTCCAACATTTCAGCCAACGAACTCGGCAGTTACTGTGCACGACCGCCATGTGATTCCAGCAAAAATCTGCTTTTGTGCAATCCTTAGAAACTGCAGGAGGCTCCAGACACAACGTGACACCAAGCCTTCGCTTAGCAAATTCGGTCTATGTCCCTTCCGCGTCCAAAACCCAAAAGCGTGCAGTGCTTGCCACTGCCATGTGTTGGTTCTGCAACTCCGGTCATGCCACATTGTTGGCGACATACCCGCATGACACTGTACGTGGAAGAGGCCGGGTCTTTAGCTGGAGGCCGTTTCTTCCCAGCCCGCTGCTCGTCAAAGGTAGCCGAGTCACAGAGTCAGCGAAGCATTGGCGAAGCATCACGACAAAAATAGGTTTCAAGTCTCAAGCTGAGTTCAGGAGTTCTGCAAACCGAGGCTACGAAACGCATCGCCTTTCACACCTCAGAGTAGCAAACGAACACCACAGATCATCATCTTGAAAGCCTTTCCCTCATGGGCACACCGAAACACAACGACCTCACAAAAAATCTTCCCCCGAGCTCTGCTGCTGCCACGAACAAAATGCGAAGACTTTGGCAACTGGGAGTACGCTGCTACATTCCATGTCTAAGGTGCCTTTGCTCCCCTGATTCAGCTTTATCGCGTAAACCCCCGGCAGGCCCGTCCCAATAGATCAGTCTTAGGCTCCACGGATGAGTTGGCTGATCCTTCTGTGCACTGCTCGTAGTCTTGCACCTCCGTAAGCATCGCTTCTGCAAGAGGTCTCTTTGCCGGTCCAGGCTCCTAGCTACAGTCCAGCGGAGTTGCATGCAGCTGAGTTGCCAAGAGGTTGCTTCTGCTCGGCATCATGGGATAAGTTCGGAAAACTCTTGCGGTTGCGGGCATGAGGTCGACCAGGCGATCTGCCTCCGTCGCCTCGGGTAGGGCAAAGAAGGCCAAACTCGTTCCTGCAAGTCACGGGGGCAGAAGGCCAGACATGTAGCCATTCGGTGGCACAGATACCCATGAAAAGCCGAGCCCTCCAGCCATCTCGAATTCATGTTTTCCCAAAACCAGTGGCTTACAGTGCGGACTGCGAGCCCAAGCTGATCCAAGCTGCTCCGTAGAAGAAGCTCGCGGATTTGGTCTCGCCCAACCCGAATTTTCCAAAGGGCACCTCGAGAGCGGCACTCCCTGACATCTACGCTGACGTGGCGGTCTACGGTTGCTGCCCAGCTGACGTAGATCCCATAAGCGCCATCGGCCACAGATGCTTCTGTTGAAGACGACGTAAGGGCCTTGCTTGACATTGCACATCGCAAGTAGACCTGGAAATGCAGGCAGGCGACTGATTATGAAATCGGGCCCACGCATACACGTCCTGCCAGCGCGCGGGCTGCTCGACAATGAGAGCATGGCTGTCAGGGTGGTTGGAAAAGAAGAACAACGTCTCTTCTCCTGAGAGGAGATGGTTTCAAGTTCCTCTCCTGTAACATCTTGTAACCGGTCAGAGCAATTTAGCTTCGGACTGGAGCGCACACGTAGAATGCATGCCTGTGGGACGGGAGTAAAGACATCGCCGTGGAAGGCACCTGCAGAGCAAAGACACCACAGACATCCACTTCCATCAGATTCCTACATTCTGCAAAGAGCTTTCTGCCTTGTTCTTTGGTGGGTCGGTCAGTGCTCCCAAGCCAGTCATTAGACGTTCCCATCCACACCTGCAACCCGATCTCGGCTCTCTAGAGTCACCAGACCATAGAGCTGCAGCCCGCGTCCCACCTCCAGACTTGATATCTCAGCCAGTGCGACAGCCGTGAATTGAGCTCGGAAGACAAGGCCATCTTCCAGGAAGCTGTAAACCCCTTAGTAGACAGCTGTGCTTAAACATACAACCTCAAAGCAGAACCCAGCTTTGCATTCTCGCACTGGGTTGTCGAGGCCGACTCGTTTAGTGCCAAGTGTCGCGTCAGAACTGCCTCGGGTGCCACGGCACGCTGTGCTCTCGAGGGCCAAGGCCAAGGCTGCCAAGGCCGAGATCTACCGAGGCACTACTTCACTTCCATCCAATTTCAACCGCGAAATAGACGTAGCGTAGCTCGAGTTGCTGAAGAACACTTCGCGTGGATCACCTGAAGCTGCGGGCAGCAAGCACGGGCGAAGTGGATTTGGAATTTCGTGTTTACTTGACATCTGCAACTCTATGCTGACACCATCTCACAGAGAGGATTGCTGAGACCGCTGGCACAGGCTCGCAAGGATCATTCAAGAGCCGCAGTTCGACGAACTGCGCACGCAGGAAACGGAACAGAAAGCGCCAACGCCCAGAAGGCGAGCATCAGGCACGAGAGTGTGGCGCAACAGGTCCACACGAAGGTAGTTGGCAGTGGAGTGAGAATCAGAAAGGCTAAAGGGCAGTTCTGCGAGAGCTCTCCGGAGACGAGCGGCGGCTTGGGCCGTATTTGGCAAGGCCGAGCTTGGACATGGCACTTTTCGCGAGACTCTGCGAGTTCACTCTGAGCTGCAGGCTGCTGTAGTCGACCACTCGACCGTTCACCTGACCAGTGTCGCTCTGTCGGAGTGTCCCTTAGCAAAGTATCAAGCCAGCTACGAGCCTTGACAGTGCAGTCCAAGTTCTGATGGTTGTAGGTCAACTTCGTCCAGCCCATGAGCTCGGAACGGTAAAGAGGTCCGCCCAGGCCTGACCAAGTCGAAGCCACGATTTGGATGCAAGGGATCTTCCCCCTTAAAAGTCAGCACCTCCTTCTTCGAGCAGCGCAAACTGCAACGTCGACGATTTCAAGATCTTGGCAACACACTTTTGTTTTGCTTGCCGTCATTTCTGCACAGACCTGAGCCTTTTGCATGCGCCACCGGAGGAGGTGTTGTACTCGTGGTCGTGGTGGTATCATCTAGGCAGGCAGGCAGCTGAGCAGTTGCAGCAGCTGAGCTGCAGTTTTCCATGCCAGCCTTCATGTGCAGCTACACTGGCATCCCTGAGAAGCTCTGCTAAACGATCCGCATCTGCCGCCTCAGCCAGCAAGCCCCCCAGTGTTCATGCGTTCCTGTCACGGTGACAGCACATAGCAAAGTCAGGTAATCGAATCATGCGACGGCATAGTAGACACTCGCAGATTTGCTCTCCCCGGCAGCCATTCTCCCCAGAGGCACCTCAAGAGAGTGTGGCTACAAGATGTAGAAAGCATTGGCTCCAAAGACAAGACGGCTGGGGACCCCGAGATCCAGGCGTAGATGCCATAGGCCCCATCCGAAGTCGAGGAGTGGAGGTCTGATTGCGTAGCAGCCTAGGGGGCCGAAGCTGGGACGGGACGCGTCCCGGGATCCTATGGCTGAGGATCTCACCAGCACGTCATCCCACTGGCCATAGTGGGACAGTATGATGGCATGGCTGTCGGGATGAGTCGAATACACGAAGACATCCTCCTCGCCTCGCAAAGCACGTCTGAGTAGCTCAGCATCTGCCCTCGCAGCTCACCTACGGCCGCTTCCGAACCGATCCTTCGCAAAGTGAGCCAAAGTGACCCCAAGCTGAAACAAGCGTTGGGGAAGCTTGGACCCCCTAGCAACCGGCGGTCTCTGGTGCCTGAGTGGACCCGCAAGATGCGGCCGTGTGGAGTTGGCACGAACTCGCCTCCGCGGAAGACACCTTGCACTGCAAAGAGATGCGGCAGATAACGTCCCTGGACTAGGCAACTGAGATGCCTTGGACCTTCGTTGGCCGATCCGATGTCCCGATCCAGTCATCTGAAGTTCCCATCCAAACCTGCTAACGATCACGGCACTTCTCGCCATGTATTTTGCAGGCTGACTTGCGCAGCATCTGGCTGGCGAGACTACTTCTCCCGCGCTCCTGTGCCCATTCCCTGATGCCTCACATGTTCCCAGGCCTGCACGTTGGACACGCCCTGCAAGGCCACGACCTGGAAGTGGGCTTTCAAGACCCGGCCATTGCCAAGGAAGCTATACGTTCCTCGGTGCATTTCAGCATTGTGCGCCGCAAAAAGTCTGCAGGTCAGAATGGATTCCAAGAGTCTGGTGAGCTGCACCTGTCGGCATGTCGTCTGCGAATCTCATGAACGTGCACCACAGGGACGCACCGACTTAGTGCACGCTCGGAATTCGTGGGTCATAGCCAGTCATAGCCATGAAATTTCGGTGCCTGCGGCGTCCCAGACAGTGATAACGCTCCACTTGCTCGGGCGTAGCTGGCGTTCTTGAAGTCCAGAGCAACATTGCCTGTGCCAGTGCGACAGTGAGTTCTGTACGCTTGATATGCCTGGATGACGTACGAGTAGACTTACTTGGCTCAGGCTTGGGCCACCCATGTCGGTTAAGTGGCCATTCACCTGAGCACCACAAACACACTCTTCATCAGCTACCCTCTCATAATTTACCCATGAAGTGCTTGCGGCCACGCCTTCACGCTGCAGTCCAGGTTTTGGTTGTTGTATGTCAACTTGGTCCAACCACGTCTGCTGGACATGTAGAACGGCTGCCCGAGACCTGGCAAAAGCACAATGGTCCTGAGGCGGGCCAGCGGCTGTGCCTAACCTCCTCCCGGCAGGAAAGCCAGTCTCAGCGCAGGCGTCTGCAGGACCTGACCGTGGTCACATCAAGCTTGCGCCACCTTGCGCCACTTCTGTCTGCGAATCCCTGCAAGCCCGCGGCAAGCGGTGCTGCAGTAGTGGTTGTTGTCGTTGACGTTGTAGTAATGTCTGGAAGCTGAACTGTTTAAAGCACTACGGCAAGCTGCCAGTTCTGCCTGCCTTTGTCACGTGCAGCCTCTGTTTCATGGAGGAGCTCCGTTAAGCGCTGACCAGCTGCTGCCTTCGCGATCTAATCCGGGGTCAATCACAACACTTCGCAAGCGATTGAACCAAGCAGCAGCGAAATAGATGCTCACAGACTTGGCTTCGCCATGGGCAAAAGGCCCCACCGGCACCTCAGGATCGTTGGCATGTCGGTCTGATTCCTTCCAATCGAACACTGAGATTCTGACATAAATTCCATATGCCCCATCTGACTGCGACGAGTGCAACTCTGACGCAGTCACGCCCTGCAGCGACAAGCTTGTCTCCCTGGTGGCTCGTGTTGGGGAGCATCATAGCATCTGTGGGAGAAGGGCAGTAGTAGGGTTTCGCTGAGGCTGGGTCAACTACGTCGCTCCAGTGCCCGTAGTGAGCAAGGATGATGGCACGGCTTTCAGGATGAGTCGAGAAGAAAAAGACGTCCTCCTCACCTCGGCCGTAGAGAAACAAGTCCTAGAAGGGGCGCGTCCGAATTGATGCTATGTGTTCATGATACAAAATGATACAAACAAGTTCAGGTGCTCTGCTGGCCTTCGACCAGCACATGAATTGAACTCTGAAGTTGGTAGTCAAAAAACAACAAACATGTGCCGCAACAGCGCTGAGAACAAAGATTTGAAAGCAGCCAACTTCATGTCATGAACTTCTAACCTCCCTGATGAACTTCTAACCTCCCTGTTCCCTGTGTGCCGTTTTATTTTGGGATTCGAAAACACGAAACGAATGTTAGGTCTATTCCAGGAATATTGAAACCAAGGATTCCGTAGGTCGGTCATTTTCTGACTTGTAGATCAAAGGCGGATGGCATGCTTACCCTTCTGTTGAGTTGCCCAACATGAACAGGAACTATAGCACAGATCCCAGAAGAAAACTGAACGAAATCTTCCTATGAGTACTCCCTGGATTATGCGGTTTGGAACAGACTGTGGTTCACCGCAGCCGTAATCTGACTTACACTAATTTACAAATACTTTCAACACCCCACATCAGTGTCAACAGGAGTATGAGAAGGAGAAGATTCAATGGAACGGAATTCACCCATGGTGTGAGCAGCGGGCGTATCCTCGTGGTCCGGCGCATGGTTGCTGTGCTAAAAGGAGTTCGGGGCAACCATTTTTTCTGAAGGTTGAACCCCTTCCGTTCCCGGGGCCCGATTGCTGTCCTTTGACGCACAAATAAGCGGCCCCTGGCATTGCCTGGCATTCGCGAACAGTTTTGGGGAGCGGCCGCTGATTCGCCGCAGGCATTCTCGATAATTCTAATTACATAGACTCTCGATCTGAAAGGCTCGAAGTTTAACCATTCACCTAGCACATCTGAGGAACTGGTGAAGCCGCACGGTCTTGTCATATCAGGCAGGTACCATCAAAGTGCTGAGACCTTCCGCATCGTGGGACATGACATGAAAGGCAGAAACAGTATAAACTTACAAACACAGTTGTGAACTGAAGCGAAGGAGAAAATGGATTGCTGTGAACCTTAAGCCGTATGTTCGGAGAGGGCAGGGCTCCGTTGCATCGCTTGGGATACGGTTTGTGTCACGCTAGCTGCACACCCCATGCACCAAGCCCTTCTTGCTGCATTCACAACCACTTGTTGAGCTGCCACGAACGCGTCCAAGATATTCACAAACTCAACATGTACCCGGCTGGCCATTAACACAAAACTAACTAGACTCCAATTGCGCCTCGTTAGCATGCAATGTAGTCTACTGCCTGACACTCCCATTCCACTGCCGGTTCCTTCTGAAAATGTGGACTGTCCCGGCATTGCACTCAGTGTCAAGCACAAAATGTGGTCAAACCGGCCAAAACAGCGCTAAAACTAGCTCCGAGTTTCTACCCAAATGGAGACCTCTAGCGGCAGGATACTTTGAGAAATCAAAGTACTGCTGTGCTACTGTTTGTCAGCAACCGTGATACGGGACGTTTCGGCAGTGCCAATCACCGCGTTAGAGTTAAGGAAAGCAAGCAGGTAGCGAAAGTAGATCAAAACATATCACATCGAATCGGGCAAGCAAGGCAGCACCCAAGGTCGGCGTTTGAGTTCGGCAGGGCATTCCCGGAAAAATCAGTGGCTCTCGCAGGCAATAAGTGTCACACCGGAGAACACGTGGAGCACATTTCCATGCGCTGCAGAGGCGAAGCTGCCCATGCGGAATTCACCTGAAAAAAACAGGGAGAGCCGCTGCCGCTGACGATGCTACGCGGATCTACGTGGCTCCGCAGGAACCACATGGAACCACTCGCTGCCTTGCTCTTTTGTCGGTTCGTCGGTCGTGCCGATCCAGTCATCTGACGTGCCCATCCACAACTGCCAACGAGGATGACAGCAGTATCAGACGCAATCACGGCAGCAAAAGCCGTACACAGCAGCTGCACTCGGAGGCTTGGAGATCCAAGGCTTAGACTCCGAATACTTGCCTGCACACCGGACAGGGAGCTCAAAGCTGTCAAGCGGAATTCAGATCTGAAGACCGACTCGGCAGGGAAGCTGAAAATTCCTTTGATCGAAGCAAAATGTCGGCATGCGCAGGTGTGTAAGACTGATATCAGCCAAGCCACGCTTCAGTGAAACCTGCACGGCATAAACCCTCCCAGCCCTCCATGTATTTCCCTCAAAACTGACCCTACCACCTACCACTCGCCTGTTAGGCGGACTGGCGGTGTCCTTCACATTGACGACTCAAAATCTACATTGAGCAGTCAAGCAGCACGAGGAACGTCATCAACCATGAGGTTGGAAGATACTTCGGCATAAGTGGAATTGTAAAATGTTCGCGAAGCACCACCTCGACCGGGACTGATCTCTTAAGTCGCAGGTGCATTTCCATCGCAGCACACATGCAACAGCCAAGCATGACTTTGCAGGTGGCCCGGTCGAGCCTATTCGAGCCGTGCGACCATCAACCTGGACATGCTTCCGGGTGGGCTTCGGAAGCTCACTGGTGAATGCGAAAGAGCCACCGCTCTGGCTAGGCAAGTCTCAGTCGAGTTAGTCCAGCCTTGCCTTGAATGCTAACTCCAGTGGATCCTCGTCGTAAGTAAGCTTTGTCCATCCATTTGCAGATCTGTAGAACGGCTGTTGAAGACCTTCAGCGTCGTGCCAGTACCACGCAGCTGCACAACCTTCAATCAGCCACTGGCCTCCATCTTTGCGCAGGGAACTTTTCGTTCCTGGACCTATTCGCAGCTGCTGCGAAGAAAGGACCTGACCACGGGGCCCTTCTCTTGCGGGGTACATGTCTGAAATGTAATCGCCAATGACGTTCAAAACTTGGTGCCGAACATCTGGTTCCGCGTAGCTAAAGCTAAGCAGGCAAACTAAGCTCGTCCAAATCGATGGGACCATTGAACATGCCTTTCACGTGAGCACCGCGGTTCGTTGCGCACATTCGGCACGGCTATCTGAGAACAGCACGTAACTTGCACGCAGACTGCGCGTGGCTGCTTTGAGCCGACGCTGTAGAATGCGGAGGCAGCAGTATAAGTCAAAAGGTAACGCAGCAAAGGCCGTGAAAGCAGTGCAGGCAGAGCACGTGGAGAGGCTCATTGGTTGATGCGGGTCTGTGGTCGACCTGTGCCGGTTGGCCGAGCCATGTCAACAAGCATGCTAGTGTGGGCGAGATCAACTTCGGTGGTAAAGGACCTCTGCTGTCTCGGAAGGACCTTACGATTTTGTGAAATGCAACAACGTAGCCCCAATTCGGTGAGCTCCGGCTGGCTGCAACAAGCTCTCAAAATTCTCAGGAGCATACACTGGTCTGAAGCCGAAGTGCCTGCCAACACAACAAAGCAGGCAACATGTTCAACACAGCTGGAGCGACATGTTCTACAGCATGGAACCCAACGCTGTCTTCAACGGCAACATGCAATAACAAGAAAATCACATCCAACATGAAGGCCAGCATTAATGCGAAACCTGGGCGACCAGATCAACAACATCAATACGATGGCTCCGGCAAGATGAGATGCACCCTCAAGATCGCCACCATTATCAAACTCATCAGCAACATCCGCAACACAATCCTCACAATCATCAGCCTTCCTGTCCAAATACAGAGTCTAGTCGACGCCTTGCGCGGCAGATAGAACATTCGGCCCGACACCCTTCGAGGGATGCTGTGCGGTAGTTGTTGCACATCCTGACAAGTCCGCCAGGCCCTCCGATGAGTACGCAGAATCCTCCGCACCGTAGTGCAGCGAGGGCTTCGAAACTCAACTGGCAAAAAGCTTTTAGTATGTTTCGACGCAAACGCCTGCCACGTGAAAACAAGGTCATCATTCTGTCATGTAAGGATCAATTGTCATCTCCCCGCTCCAATGATGGAATCTGAGACTCCTCAAGAAACCCTGCTTTTCCGCTGCCATTCTCCGGCCTAGTCAAAAGTAAGCATGACGATAAGATGTGACAAAGGAAGCTCTCGTCCCATGCTGCCCTCCAGCTCAGTATCAAGCTTTGCGTCAGCGACCCATAAATCGCTGACTGTTTCCCAGGAGCCACGGATGACGTGGGTGTCAGGCGTTTGCTGTGATGCCGGCACTGCGTACGGCGTTGCCCGAAGCTCAGAGGTGCGATCCTTCCTTGGTGGCTTCGAAGAGGCGTACGGAGAGCTCCTTTTGGGTTGGGTTCGGATGGCGTTTTGGGATTCCGATCATCCGTTGTCTCCGGCCTCAATCACAGTGACGGGGCCTGGTTTTGTTTCTCATACTGTGGGCTGCTCACTTCTGCGATCGGTTTTTCCTTATGTTGACTGTTTCTCACCTTGTGTGAGCCTGGCTTTTCTTTATGCGAACACTTCCGTATGCTCGCCACCCTCCTACTTGGTCCACCCCAGCTGCCCCTGTGCGAACCTGGCTTCTTCCGTCAACCTGGCTTTTCCTTATGTCCCCTTTCCTGGTGGGAGAGGGGAGGAGGAGAAGGGGGCTGCAAACCCCAAAGCCTGAACATCCGCAGGAGCAACGCGCCCTCGCCGCGAAATAAAGGCTTGAGGTCGAACGTGCACGAAACCTACGAAACCTGGTTTTGGAGTTTTGGCATTCTTGAAAAGAAGATGCAGGTTGTTTCCTTCGAGCTCCTTGGGGCCATTGTATTCATTACATGGCCCCTTGGAGAACCTCCGACTGCAGCCTTCAGGCAAAATCCGAAGCCGATAAAGGGATATATCAGCCTGCGTTTCAAACTTCTTTGGGCCTGCCTCCACAAACCCATGTCTTCGCGGCAGACGCAACATGTTGAAAATCCGCGAAAGCCGTGCGAGCGCGCCCCTTATATGCGGTCTCGATGTCACAATGTCTGAAGACCCCGTGGAAGCTGCGAAACCTGATGCCAATTTTGTCTTTCGAGCGGCCCCGTGGGAAACCCCCAATTGCCACCTTGGTGGGAACTTCCGCAGCCAATTCACACCGCGAACCTACATGCAAAAAACCAACCCGCTTTTGCCATGCCTCTGCAAAACCAAGTGCTTTCAAACTACAGGCGGAATACTTACACATCCATGCAAACATGGCTTTCGCGTCGACGTCTCCAGAAAGCCCATAGACCAATGGGACGCTTGCTACAGGAGCCGCACAGGCAAAACCCACAAGCAGAATAAGATCTAGAATCTAGAAGCAGTGAAAGCTGGGGACATAGGGTGGAGCATCAAAAAATATCAATATGCATCAAAAAATTAAATCCAGTGAAAAAAACCGCGTCGACAAAAAAAAATATATATATATATATATATACATATATATATATATATATGTAAGAGAACCCTTTATGTATTATTTGACCCGTGGCCTCGTGTCGTTTCGTCTTTTAAAGGTTTTAAAAGTTTTGAAAGTTTTAAAAGTTTTAAAAGTTTTAAAAGTTTTGAAAGTTTTAAAAGTTTCAAAAGTTTTAAAGGTTTTAAAAGTTTTAAAAGTTTTAAAGTTTTAAAGGTTTTGAAAGTTTTAAAAGTTTTGAAAGTTTTAAAAGTTTTAAAAGTTTTGAAAGTTTTGAAAGTTTTGAAAGTTTTAAAAGTTTTGAAAGTTTTAAAAGTTTTAAAAGTTTTAAAAGTTTCGACGGTTTTAA
>CAJNDV010004814.1:74761-86365 GCA_905221635.1 Symbiodinium sp. CCMP2456 | reverse complement strand
ATATATATTTATATGTATGTATGTACAGTGCATAATAATGTAGCATTACAGTAACCTGTGATTACAGCAACATAAGAATAGCAAATATAGTGGATAGGAGCAGTTAGTAGTGGTGGCTTCACGGTTGTGGCCTTGTCTGGAGGTTGGGGCTCCGCGAAAGCGCCTGACAGCACGCAAGCAGATCGATGGCGACGTGTCCATGCTGAGCTGAGGTTGTGCGCATTGTGCAGCATCTCAGCTCCCACGGAGCCGCAGGAGGGCCGACTGCTTCTGCTTTTGTTTTTTGTGCTACGCTATAACAGGCTACAGCGAAGAACTCATGCTTTTTTGTTTTTCCCAGATGCACTCATGTTATGTTTATGTCTTTGCTAAACGTAGACTGCCATATCCGACTTGGGACGCCCAGAGTCCGCGTCCTGTCCGCGAGCGGCTAGTGATTCTTTAGTGCCTCTCTAATTCGATGCCCCTGGGTTGCTCAGGGGCCACTCTCTGACGACATGGTATCACTTTGTGGTTGACGCCATCCAACATTTAGCTGTCGTGTGTTTCACAGTGCTATCCGGCTGATTTTGCAGTTCGTCTCAACGATCTTCAAGGCTGTCCAGTAGTGGAACTTTCTATTGCGGCCTTCGGCAGTGCCATGATTCGTCATTGCAGCAATTCGCGCTTTCCCCGCCCACCACCTCAGCAGGGATGCGCTGTGTCGCCGCGTATGTCTGCCTCTCGTTCAGGAAGCTGGCAGGAGGTAACGGAACAAGGTTGTGAGGGAACCAAGGGGTGCACGACTAGAGGTAATGGATGTGCTGATCCCGCATGGGTTTCCGAAGCTTCCAGAGTAGCAGTTGTGGCTGACTGCTTAGACGTTAGAAGCTTCAGCAGCGACTGCTCTCCCTCATCAGCGGCTTTGCAATGGCATCCTTGTAGTGGGCTCTTCGGATCGAAGGGTCATCATCGGTGTCACAAGAACATCAGAACATCTTAAGGCACTTGTTCTCCGAGCCCATGGCACTTCGTTCCTTTTTAGAGCGGCACCAAAGGCCAGTCCTCAACCTAAGCCACGACCCGTCTAAGCAATTGAAGAATTGATCAAGAAGCTGCATGTTGCTACCTTGGTGCCCAACTGGTCAGTTGCACGGCTGTGCGACTCTGTTGCCTCAGGCTGCTAAGGATGTATCCTCGTGCATGTCACGACACATTCCGAAGCTCCTGCAAAGAGGATTATGATGAACTGCTTGATCTGACTTGCCTCACTACAAGGAATTGATGATGATCAACCCCACGAAGTCATGAAGTCGCGTAGCTGTCCAGCATATTCGCCCGGTGGACGTGACCTGACATTGCGTCTCGCTTTTCAAGCTTCAATGCTGCCTTTGCCATGGAGTCAATGTCTAATCTTGGTTTGTAGAACAGAACAGTCAGCAACCACGAGCCGTATAGCAGAAGGAATGCCAGGAGGAGATTCCGCGATGCTGTGAGTGCAGCTTGACGGCGCTGACGGCTGGGCTCCTGGACACCGTCGCAGGGTCATACAAGCTGCTCACCAGGGCTCGCAGCCATTCGTAGCTTGGTAGAGTTTTCATGGACCTGAGTCGCTGGGTTCAACTGCTTGTTGTGATCCTTTGCGTCGTCCCGCCTTTGAGATCCATGCTAGGCGCATGGTGGTTTTGCCCACATTGCTGCCCGAGGCCGAATCGTTCGTTGTCGCATCTGATTGCTGAATCGAGCTTAGGCAGTCTTACAGAGTCAACTGATGCAAGTCTTTTCGAGTTTCACCGCTAACACATCTGTCCGTGGGATCCGGACTTCACAGCTTCCGCTGCCTTGCCTGACAGATGGAGCGCTCCAAGACCATGCACGCGCTCATCTCAGTTCACGTCCGCACACTCTTCCTTCAAAGCATGCGTAGCCTCACAGGGGTTTAGAGTGGCGGGAGAGTGTGAAGAGCCAGGCCCTGCCGAAGACGGTCACCGTCGAGTCTCTGTCTTTGGAAGAGGACTCCAGATGCTTGGCGGTTGCATCTGAACTGATATCGTGCTTTTGCTGGGCATGACGCCTACTGTCTTCATGAAGAGCGCGCATCAAACTTACCATCCACGCCGAGTCACCTTTGCCGCAGGAAGGGCCCGTGAAGAGGCCCGGGGCCCAGAGGGTGAGTACTCAAAATCCGATGGAATTACAGCCAAAAGTTTCTCAGTCTCTTATCTTGCCAGTAGATTGACGAGCCTTCTGTCATCTCGAACCGAGAGATGGACAAGCTTTCTCATTCCATGACATCGAACACAAAGGCTCTGTCCTTTACCGTGTTTTGAGGACTATAGAAGCCCTCTTAACTATAGACGAGCTGCTATGTAAGGAGCTCCTTGATTCATTCTCCTTCCGTTCCCAGCCTATGGAATCACAACTCGGTAGTGTTTCGGGGCTGCCCGATGTCGACAAGGCCCAAAATGCCGAAACAACGGCAACTAGACTGTCTACATCCACCATTGGCATTCTATGCATGATTGAGAGGCAGCGGACGAGACGAGGTAGATCTTGTACTCGTTTGGGGATTGAGGATCTCTTGAGAGTTGATGTCTGAGGACACAGACGAGATTGTCAGCCATTCTTCAGGGGACTCATTGGGTGTTTCGTTGACTTCAAGCCATGAGATGCCGCATAGTCCTTGCTACGAGAGAAGGAACTTCCTTTTCGATGTTGCCGTGCATATGGGTGTATATATATATATGTACCATGCGATATGATGTTTGACACATGCATGTGTTGTATTTGTCTATGCACATGGGTATCTATGCAGGCGCTTATGTATATACATATGCACAAGGATACATACGTTCGTACATGCACACCTATACCTATACCTATACCTCTACCTATGCCTATACCTATAGCTAGCTACCTACCTCCCTGCATGCATGCATGGATGCATGCATGTATGTACGTATGTACGTATGTATGTATGTATGTACGTATGTAGGTATGGTATGTAGGTATGTCGGTATATAGGTATGCATGTATGTATGTATGTATGTAGATATATATATATATATATGTATGTATCTATTTATTTACAGGTACAAAATCTTTTGATGTGTTCACATGTGTGTAATATGTGTATATATATATATATATACATACACATACATGCACATACATACACACACGCATATGTATATGAAGAAGTATTTGTATTTGTATGTATACTTGTATATAGTTGTGTATTTATACATGTCTATGTCTATGTATATGTCTATGCATATGTATACAAGCTTATGTATACATACTGTACATGTCCATGTCCATGTCCATGTCTATGTCTATGTCTATGTCTATGTCTATGTCTATGTCTATGTCTATGTCTATGTTCATGTTCATATGTCCATGTCCATGTCTATGTCTATGTATGTTGTTGAGGCTCTGGACTGCTTGAGACAATTTTGGGCCATCCTTTGTCAACTCCTTGCTCGGATGGTGAGGGCTCTGGCTGTTGAGGTGCGGAAGGCATTGCCAGATCAGGCTTGTTTCAACGCTGAAGACCATGGTTCCGGACACGTGCCGGCGGGTCCCGACGTGTCCCGACGGTCGGGTCCCGACGGGTTGCAGTGGTTCCTGACGACAGGTCCCGATGGCTTTTGACAGGTCCCCACAAAGGCGTGCCAAGTCCCCGCAATTTAGCTTCCGTGCACCCGTCTTTCTGGTCACACGTCTTCACCCCACATTGTAAGTATGTACGTACGTATATGTATGCATGCATGCACGAATGTATGTATGTATGCACGTACATGCATATGTGTATGCGCACATTCAATGGAAAGAACGTACATTGAGACGTGGATGTACCCGACTCTGAAATTTGATGTCCATGAGGTGGCCTCCGATTGCCCGTGCCGTTGGCCAGCGAGGCAGAAGCTGCCAGGTTTATTGTGGGGCCTCTCTGATCCAAGAATTAAAGCACATAAGTCCGGTTTTGCTGAAGTGCCCTGTTCCCTGCCCTGCATCAAGAATCTGTGGCTGGCGAGTCTTCTTTCCACCTTTGGAGCCCTTGACTCACTTCGAGTTGCTGATGTGATCTTGTTTCCACCGTTCTCGAAGGCTTAAAAGCTCTGTGACCATATCCTGAGTATCAGAAACCTGCTCAGAGTGGTCGGCGGCTGCATTGAGTGCTAAGAACACCTTGTCGGGCAAGACGGTGCCGTCGTTGCGTGATGTGTGGGAGTGCAACGCCACGAAGCTGCACGCCGAATAATTGCAGATCATGTATATACGAGTCATCACGGGCATCCCTAAACCCTAAACCCAAAACCCGAAAATGACAGTTTCAGAGAGCTGTACAGCCTGTACCCTGTCATTTTGCGGAGGCCCTGCGGCTGGCGGCCTCTCTGTGGTGGGGAACCAGAGAGCGTCGGTGCTCTCCGGCAGGGTTTGGGACTGGGCTCTCAGTTCGGCTTCAAGGACCAGCAGTAGGAAGAGCCTGAAGTTCACGCATACTTTGGGGATTTGAGGGGTGATGCTGAAACATGAAACGGCAAGGTTCTTTCGCTCCTAGGCCCGCCTCCCATTTCGTGACCCACGCAGGTGTCCCGCGCGTTCACCTCCAAGTGCACTACCAGGTGAGGTGTTTGCAGCCGCTCCCGACTGGTTCTCTAGCGCATGCTTCACTCAACTTGGACATGCCATGACCTGTTAGAGCGGTTTCGAGCTTTTGCGAGTCTGGCACGAAGCCGAAAACACAGTATTGCTGACTCACTTGATGCTGCGTTGCGGTGGCTCCGAGCACCGGAATTCTGTGGCTTCCCGCTCGAAGTGCGGGCGCCGCTGGCCTAGGGTTCACTTCACTCTCGGTCCGGTCAAGCTTTGTGAAGCTCGCAAGTCCAGTCGCTTGCGCGTTTATCCAATTGCTGAACACTGTCGCACCCGATGTTCACTATGGCCATATCAGAGCAGACCGAGAAACTCGTTGCCTGAATTTGGAGGCCGACTGCCT
This sequence comes from Symbiodinium sp. CCMP2456, assembly GCA_905221635.1. NCBI lineage: Eukaryota > Dinophyceae > Suessiales > Symbiodiniaceae > Symbiodinium > Symbiodinium sp. CCMP2456. Next base: position 81,384 of record CAJNDV010004814.1, on the reverse strand, counting down.
GAAAGGCTGCGTCGGCTTGGAAAAGCACTGCCCGGACGCCGTGAGAACAGCTCCATTGTGCGAGGAGATCCTGCAACCTATAAGCCTTTTCCTCTTGTTGCCCCATGTCCGGGCAGAGTTTGCAAACCTTTTCTGCCATGTTGAGCTGGCCTTTTTGAGTTTGCGCCATGCAAAGCGACTAGGCTGCAGCCAGGTCTCGACTTCCAGCTGGTACTTTTCTTGAGCTTTCGCACGGTCTCCGTCTTTTCTTGCTCGGCCACGAGGTTCCATCGAAGAACGCTTCTATATGTACATGGACTGCTTGCATCCTCAATCGCGGCAAGTGTACGCACCGCTATTTGCTTGATACACCAGTGAGTTCGGACTGGCACACGAGGAGCCCAGTCGCTTCCGCAGCTCGAAACGCGAACACGTCCAGGCGTGTCTTCGCAGGCTGCCATTTATAGCTTTCAGTGCATCTAGTTGCGTTTCGGTCCAGGCGTTTCGCTCCAGAGCTGGCCAAGAGAAGCATGCCCGGGATCTCAGTTCTGCAAATACGTTGGTTTTGAGAAGCACATGATATGTTGTAGCAGGTAGATATCTGTAATTTGAAGATAGCGCTGGTTTAGCAAAGCCTACCGAGCGGATCCGCTTCGTCCGTTACCCATGTCTGACTAGAGTCAGGAGGGAACGAGAGGGAGGAGAGGCTGTCAATGCGCACCTGCTTGGCTCGTAGAAGTCGGCGAAACTGCTCGGGTGATGCTTCTCTCATGGCTGCTGGCGCTCATCTTTTGCCTCCGGGCGTCTTTTTCGCAGGAGGTGCCGAAGTCTTCGCCTTCGGTCTTGGCTGCGGCCGTTAGTGCAGCTGCCAATGAGCATGCGGCAAGCGCGAGAATCCTGACGCTGGAAGCTCTGCCGGTGGCCACTGCCTCTGAAGGTTTAGCAGCAAAGCCTGGGAAAACTGTGCAACCCACAGCACCTCCATCTCTTGCCGACACGCTGGCACTGCCGGCGGTCGAAGCAAGTGCAGCGATTGCAGCTGCCGCCATGGAAGCATCGGTTTTCGCCGAAAGCGTGGCCATGGGCGAGCTGCAGCAAGCAAAGGCCAGCAGAGAGGTGCCGGCGACCCCTGCGACATCCGTGCCTGCCCGACCTGGTCCAGGTGCACCAGCTGGCTGCTGGCAGGATGGCTACACGCCGGAGCTCTGCTGCCGGGATCCCCCCGTTGCCAACTGCTGGGATGCGGTCTTCACACGCCAGCGCTGCTGTCCAAAAAAGGAAACCCCTGGGGCCGATCTCTCCTCGTCCCACTCGCTGTCAGCGGAGGTGGCAGCGGTGGTGGCCGCCGCAGCCGCGCGGAATGTCGCCTCCCAGGCGACGGAGGCCAAGGAGGTTCGGAAGGAGACCCCAAAGCACACGGCCGGCGACGTTCAGACGGAGAGCAGCGAAAGCCCCGGCGAGGCAGCTGAGCAGCAGATCTTTTTGCAGCAAGAAGCGCAGCGCCGCTGGCCTTCTTATTTCAACCGAGCCCATGAAACACTGAATGCTGCAGCGCCCTTGGACTCCAAGGATCCGGTACAGCTGTATCATCTGCTCTATGAGACCATCAACCAGGTAGTCGGTGGCCTTTCACTTGCGGCTGATGCTGCGCAGAGCACTTCCCAGATGAAGCAAGCATTTCTGAATGCTGCTGTGTTGCTGGCCCGCTTAGCCCGTGCAAGCCGCGGTACACCGCTGGAGCACGAGGACTTCGCCTCTCAGTCCGCCGCAGCAATCGCACTGGGCTGTACAGGTGGGGATCCGACTGGGCCACAGTGCAACCTGGCCGAAAGCCTCCATCAATTTGCAATGTCACCAGACTTGGACGTCGACTGGCTTCAAGACGGGTTGAAACAGCTGAATGCGAGCAAGGTTGCTGGGGTCGACCACGCGGAGCGATTCCGGCGCATCTGGCTGATGTATTCTCAGGATCCCTCTAAGGCCTTGTGGCGGCCAGCAGGCGTGTCCTTCTTCGCAAGATCGATCACCAGTAAGAGGATAATTTAGCCATGAGAACTGTTTCTGCTGATACCACTATGGAATCTTCGTCGCCGGTTCCTCTTAGGGCTGACGCTCTTGGGATTGAGGCTGAGGACTTGCGTCCGAAGTTCGCTTCGGGGGTTTAGTCCTTCGTGGGTCAGGTTTGTTGGCTGGGGCCAGGGCAGCGTCAGCTTCAAAGCTTCGCCTGTCTCGATTGTCTTTGTTCTCGGCAAGAGTCGAAGCAGTTTAGTGGTGATTTGGTATTGTTTTTCTAGTCTAATGCACAGGAAACCTGTGACAGGTCCGGATGGTCATCAAGGGGGGCGTACGAACACCTACAATCCCTTGGAAGTGGGTCAGCTTCAGCAAAGTGTGCGCGGCTCCGGAAGCATCTGGCAGCTCTTCCCAACGTACATCATGGCTCGGGAGATTGGGGGTCATGTTTGGCCAAGAAGAATGGAACTTAATATTTTACGTGAATCTCGGAGCGATGAAACGGATGATGTTCATGAAACTGCGTGCCAGCAATAACCAGCCATGATTTTGTGAGGAGAGACTGAGCTCCCTGTCCTGTTGCTGCAGTGCTTTTCGGCCTTTTGGGGCAGCTCAGTCCTGCTTCTGGCAGGAGATCGGGCATGCCTTCACTTCTTCGAGGACCTCGCAAACCTGCATCGCGTGCGAGCAGCTTACGAGCATAGTGTTGCTCAGATTTGCCAGCCCCACTCTGCCTCAGGAGTAGCCACCACTAGTAGCTAGTAGCAATTACCACCGTTCGCTGGAGCGAACTAGAGCTTTCATCGCAGCAGACGCGACCAAGGCTGCAAAGATACCAGCAGTTTCGGGACGAAGGCTTCGGGAGGAACAGCCGCCAGGATGATGTCAACAATGCTTTTTTCAACTGGCAGCTCACCCACGACGCAGAGCAGGAGGAGGAGGGCGCGGATGTGTGGCCGGAGTTGTATCGAGACTCTCGGGACTTCCAAGAGCTTAAGACGCTCGTAAAGCTCTCGTCTCTGGAGTACCTCCAGCAGATCTACTCCGAGAAGGCATTGTCCAAAACAGATCTGGAACAGCTCGAGCTCTCGATTTGGGCGTCGGTGACACCTCCGACGCAGAAGCCCCAGCAGAAGACTATGGGCTTGGCATTTCATGACCACCCGCTGGCGCTGCTCAGCGGCGTCTTCTACGCAGAAGCAGGTGGCGAGCTCGTGGCAGACCGCACGCCAACGGTTTTTGCAGATCCCCGTGGGACGACCCCATTTCGCTACACACGGATGCGCAGCGACGAGGGGGAAGCCACGGTGGAGCCCACGGCGCCCTTCCATCGTCTGGCATATGCCCATCCAAGAAACGGTCTATCTTTGGTTTTCCCGTCCTGGCTGGTCCATGGGGTTGCGCCGCATCGGGGCCCCAGGGATAGAGTGGTGTTCGCTTACAATCTGCACACCGTGCCTGGCACAACGCTTGCCAGTTGGGCAAAGACGACGCTTTGAGCAGTCGGATTGAGAACCCTTCGCGGTTCCCGGGCACATGCTGTGCTTGCATTGGGGAAGCATATTATGAATCGTTGTAAAGCCGTTGCTTGCGACAGACGACCCGAACGACAGTTGTATTGGAGCCTGGTTCTCTCAGCTGCACGTGAAGCACCGCACGCATTCGACCTGTCGTCGTTGAAGGAAGCCGGCATCCGGAACAAAGAGTCATGCTGGTCTCCACAGGAGCTCTCTGATATCCCTGCGAGACTGTGGGCTGGTATCCGAATCCGAACTGGCAGAGGCACATAGACCGGGGCAGTTGGAAGTGGCTGATGAAGGAAGGTGATGTGCCATCTCCGTGATTTGGTCTTGAAGTTGGCTTTGAGGGGTGGCCGCTGGAGCCGTCTCATTCTCTGGCATGAGTCTGTCATTTTGGGAGGAGCGTATGCCTTCCCTAGATTCTCGCAGCATGAAAGCCCTGCAGCATCAAAGTCAAACCTCCGTCCGAAGGAAGGGTGTCCCCGGTGCGGATCCTTCTCCGGGGGTAGATTCCGCAGCTTGCGATGCATTACTGGGGGGACAGTGTGCAGATCCATGCTGCCTCAAAAGATAACCAGAATTCGCTTTTGCTGCATTTCGACAACCCATTGTTCGCATTTCGCAGGATGGAGGATTTCAGGATTGTTGAAACCCTTTGGTCACAGTACGATGTTTCTACAGGCAACCCATCCGGGATCTCTAGATTGAGGGGGTTTATGTTCTGAACGCTCTGGGTTTTTTAACCTGCCGTCGCACGTTGTACTTTACTGCAGCTGTTTCTGCTTTCCGCTTCTCAGCTATCTCGGGCACGTTGCATGCAAGGCAGAGAAGCGCCTCTCGTTCGGTGACTAGTGCACATTGCAAAGCATCTTATGACCCTTCGTTCCAGGCTAAGCTCCTGTGAAACAACTCCAGCCTCAGACAACTCAGTCAACTTCAACCCTCTCAGAGATGCAGTTTCTCGGAACGAAGCAAGTTTATAAACCGCAAAACCCTAAACTGTGTAAGCCGATGAGCCCACGAATGGGATGAGTGAGAAGGGGGTAAACTACTACCTGCCTACTAAGGCTCTAGCAGTGGGAACCCTCATGCAGCTGGAAGAAGGTGTCAAAAAAACCCGTAAAATGTAAACCCTAAACCCTGCCCTAAACCCTAAACCCTTCTCATTGCAGATGGTGGTGCCATGGCCGGTGCCGGTTCATGAAACTGCCATAGCTGATGTGGGCTTTCGGGGCATCAGCGTTGGACAACTCCGGGAGCTCGCCGACTACCTGAGGCCAGGGGACCTCAGGAAGCAAAATATCTGAATAAATAAATAAATATAAATATAAATATAAATATAAATATATATATATATATATATATCTGCATACATATATACTGTAAAGTTTACTATGTACTATACCAGAACTTAAAGAAGTAATACGAAACTTATACCAAACCATATAACATATAAATTCTATTTGTATGTATGTATTTATTGTTACATCTGCTAGTACGATTATTAATATTATTCTTACTACTATTGTTGTTACTAATATTGTCATAATTATTGTTATTATTAGTATATATACGCATATCTATACATATATATATATATATATATATATATATGTATATGTATATATATATATACACATGAGATGGAAGGTCCTGGCAAGGGTTTCGTACGGAAAGCTCCAACCGCCCTCCTTAGTGGTTCTTGCCGGCTTCAGGCGTCTTTGCAAGACCGGGGCGCTTCGCTACACGAAGGCTTCCCGTGGGCCTCAGGGCGAACGGATCCAATGGACACGGATGCTCGGCAAGCTTGACTAGCAGAAGCACCCATAAATTCTGTACGGCACTTGCAAGAGCAACGAACTGTGTCACTTTGGGCTCTTGTGAGGATGACAATGTTCGAGATCTGCAACGAGGTCATCAAGCCGGCGGCTCTACCGCTTTTCGAGCTAGGGATGCCATCATGCCAGATGTGCTATTGAGTACGTACGGTTCTTCTTACACCACGCGTGCCCCGCGGTCGATTTTGTAAGGCTCATTACGACTGTTCTGGGCATCTCGAGGCCCTTCATTTCGGATCTCAGGTCATCCGATCGCTGGGAGTTGCAGAATGTAGCTGGGTGGAGCTGGTGGCGAGCGGTCCCCAGCGCCCCCACACTTTCATCTCCCATTCCTGGAAGGACCCCATTTTGCGGGCTTGTTTCCGCAGGTGAGTGCTGCGTTTGAGCAACGCTGTTCAGGAGTTTTTTCGGGATTTCATGTCGACGGTGTTCAACCTCGAAATGGAGCGGGGCCTGACAGCCGCCTGACAGCTGGTTACGCGATGCATCGCGTGCCTGGAATTCTTTCGCGATTCATTCAGGTGCGACACGCTGTTTGGATTTGCACCTTTGCCAACAATCAGTTTGAGGCAGGTGGTGGCATATAGACAGCCTGGTCTAGATGTACACCAACCGGCAGCTGCAACTTGAGCCGTCGCAGCAGGTGGTGCTCGGGACGCGGCTTCTCAGCTCCCCGTTCTTCCGGGGATTTGGGGTGGCCAAGGACTTCAGCAGCCTTCAGGGGCCTGCTAGGGTCCATCCTTTCAGCTGTGGGGTTTGCGTTGCAGTTCAGGAGACCGCCTTATTCCTGGATTTTGCTGCGGACAGTCTCAGCAGGCGCTCGTCAGCAATCTTCATGTTGCGAGTTTAGGAAAGCACAGACATCTCCCCGAGTCAGGTCCTGGTGCACTTTCGAGCTGGCGGTCACCACGGACACGGAGCAGGCTGCCGAGGGCTGCCGAGGGCTGCCGAGGCTTCTTTAGTCTTGGGCCTCAAAGCAGAGGCGCGCCTGCGGTGGCGTCTGCGCGAAGAGCTCGCGGAGACCCGGGGCGTCCCGGCCAGCGAGGTGCGAAGAACGGGTCCGAAGACTCGCCAAAATCTCATTGTAGTATATTATAGTACCCTATACTACCCTTAAAAGGGACCCTAGTATAGTACCCTCTACTACCCTTAAAGGGGACCCTAGTATAGTACCCTCTACTACCCTTAAAGGGGACCCTAGCATAGTACCCTCTACTACCCTTAAAGGGGACCCTAGTATAGTATCCTCTACTACCCTTAAAGGGGACTCTAG
>CAJNDV010004814.1:52014-74635 GCA_905221635.1 Symbiodinium sp. CCMP2456 | reverse complement strand
AGGGGACCCTAGTATAGTACCCTCTATTAACCTTAAAGGGGACTCTATAGGAACCAGAGGCAGCCTGGCTTGTGCAGGTGACCTGGGCGGAGGTAGAGCAGCGCCTCCTCCAGGCTCCACGGGGCTTCGAGTTTGGGGGAGCTTCCTATTCCTACGCCGCCGTTACTTGGAGGATCATGGGACTTAGTAAGTAGGGTTATAACTAAGGTAACTATACTTATAACCCCAATTAGGGGACTTCTAACCTTACTTACTAAGTCCCATGATCCTTTAAGTACTGTTTGAGAGGGAAGGGACCGGAGGTGTTACGGCATTCAGGAACATGGGAAGCTGACGACGGACCTCTTTGATGGGCAGAAGCCGCTTCTGCTTTGCACACCAGTGCCCTGCATGCAGAAGCCGACAGACTTGAAACCCGCCTTCACAGTGTCGCTTGTGCGTTGCCTTGAGCTTGCACTCGGAAAGCCAGAAGTCAGTAGTGGTGCCGAGGAGAGGTGCCGGACATGAAAAGAACTGCCTGAGCCGAGGCTGGCCTGGTGGGCTCGCGGCGTGTGACCTCTGGACCTGTGCTCGAGGCAGCTCTCTGCTGCATAGTTGTGTGGGCTCGGACAATGTCAATGTCTCCTCACGGCGCCGTGAATCATGAAGCGCGGTTGCAAAAGCATAGGTTTCTGTCGGCCCTGTCGCCAAGTGACCTCCGACCAGGCTCTCCGAGTCCTCGAGACCTGCAAGGCAGAGGCCTCCAAGGATTCGGACCGCCGCCGCATCTTGAACTACATTGCGCACTCCTACTTCTCGGAAACTTGTCTCAAGCTTTTTTCTCTCTTCCCCTCAGCTCCAAGTGGGGTTTGCGGTGGTTTGCACCACTGAGACAGGGCATGCACAGCATACACTGCAGGAGACAGCCGACGAGTCCTCCGAGCTGCGTGGTCTCATGCAGAGGGATGGGCAACTGGAGCTTTCTCCCGGAACGGAGGAGAAGGCGAGCCGTAGTTGCTAGCTCGTGTAGACATTATGTTACATGTACGTTCTTTGGAACCCTTGCGGTGACCCCTTCCAGATACGGGACCTGGGACAGGAAGGGATAAGAAGTCGGGAAACCCACAGGGTTGCAACCATCACCAAAGCCAGCCACTTCGCCTGGCAGGTGCCGGGGGTCTTCCGGACCAACGGAAAGGCGGAATACGTGTTCGAACATGGCCTCGTTCGGGAGGACCAACGATCCATGCAGTGACTTACGCCTGGCAGGGACCACAGGCCTTGATTTTGTGAGTTTTGGGAGATGCAGGGTACCGCCTTCGAAGGAAGCGCCGAAAAAGTTCTTCTACCTGGACGAGAACATTCGTCGCGCTTGTGAGAATTCCCTTCGTGCTCGTGGTCTCGTGGACAGCGATCTGCATGTGTAGGTCTCCCTCCACGACCGGAGACCGGTCAGAGTGAAGCGCCGAAGTTGCCAGGACTTGCACATGGCAGATGCGCAGGAACTGAAGTGTCGCTACCCCTCAGAAGAGGCCCCCGCATCTTGAAGAGACCTCCAAGGGGCTCGAATTGCCAAGCTTGAGGACGAGTCACGACGAGTTCCTGTCATGTTCGAACTTCTCGGAATGCTTCGCTTTTCACAGGTGGTGATCCTGGCTCCCGAAGACTCCGCGCTGACGCTGGCACAGCTCCGCATCGTGCGGTCCCTTTTGCAGAAGCACTTTTGCTCGGAGCGCCGGGTGTGGGCGTGGGGCCTGGGGGCTTTTCGGGCATCGAGGGTGTAGGCTGGCAGAAGCTTCCTGCAACAACCACAGGGAGAAATGTAAACGGCCTATAGAGAGATAGACTCTGCTGGTCAGCTAGTCAGATCACGGCAAAGCCTCATCTTGACAGACCCAAGGCGGAAAGCAAGATCACGAAAGGGATGAACAGGATCAGGGAAATAGCCCGACAGGATTATGATGGATTATGGCTTCAGTCTTAAAAGCTTTGATGAGCCCTTCTCTGCTCAGGCTTCTCGTGAGCAGGTGTCATATCGGCGGTTCCATGTTTCACTGGGGACCTGCTGGTAGAGTAGTGGGATCTTTTTCTTCCAGGTTCGACCTTTTCCATATTAGACATTCTTCTTGCAGGGCTTCGGATGTGGGATATTACCAATGTCAAGGTAGGACTTTGCAACGCGATCTCTGCTGCGGTTTTGCTCCGTTTGCCTCGCGACCCGAAGCTTTGCCATGCCCACCCTGACAACGGTTTGAAAAAATTGGGTGTGAAGTATCCCTGCAACACATGGACATGAGGCAAACCCGTAATATTCTCAGCGTTTTTTGCCATTGATCCTAAAGTCTCAGCTGCCATAGACGTTCATTGACCCGCAAGTTCAGCCTTGCAGTCTGAAATACAGGATTCCTCCGTCCCTCAGAAGTTTTGCTTACCGGAAGTCCTTCCAGGAGCAGGTAGCCATGGTCTGGGAGGAGGCGACCTCCCGCGACCTCTGGTCCGACTGTGGTGGCAATGGTCTGAATGCGCTTGAGGCACTGGGACCTTGCGAGACCCGTAGCCCTATAACTTGTTGCATTCTGCGATGCAGTTCTTGAACCAAAGCCAGTACCGTTGCACGTCTATCATGTCACGTTGTGCAAAAATGCGCTGTGCTTTCACATCGTAGCGATGACGTCATGTTCTTGCGTGATCATTGTGTAGGGGTCGACCTTGCGCTGTCTGATTCTGCACCAAAGAATGAGTCTACGTTCCACGGCTGTAACACTGCAGATCGTGCACTGTTCTGCGATGTCGTCTCTTCTGTCTATTTAGTTTTGTCATTTCGGCTCTTAATTTCTGGAGTTGTCCTTGTTATGTAGATGTCTGAGTATCCTTTTCCAGGGTTGCCTCACCTGTTTCGTTTCTTGCAGAGCAGCCTTTTCCTTCTCTTTCACTCATTCCCGTGGAAAGCTGAAGGTGATCAAAGCCGATGGATGCCGCCTTTCGCAGTGCTTCCAAACCGAGGCGGAGCCGACTGATTTCGTACTTTGCCATATGCCATACTCCTTGCCTGCAAAAACAAGTCGCCATGCAATATTTCACATTGCGGGCTTGCGGTGCTTCCAGGTCCAAAAGCCGGACTACTTCGTTACCTGCTCCTGGGACATGCCGCTCACAGAGATGTTCGAAGCAATTGAGTGGCATGCAGAAGCCCGCTCTTTGTCGGATCGGGCGACATACTACATCGACGCATTGTGCCGGACGAGTTCGAAGTATTTGAACCCCTTGGAGAGTGTTGACCCTCTGCGCAATGACGCCACATTGGTCTGCGGCGATGCCACGAGGGCCATGGACCAAAGCTCGGGCTTCGTAATCGCTTTCAGTCGACGTACTGCCACCAGGTGGAAAGACGGCAAGCCAAGCCTCTGGATGCTTTATGAAACCTTCCGTGCTCAAGAGCTGAATCTTGGATGGGACCTGGCGAGTACTTCTGGAGCCCTTGCAACCATGCGGCCCTTTGACAATGGATGTTGGGCTTTCGGTGCCTTCGACACCGACATCGCGCAATCGCTATCCACTGTAGCAGTCGAGGCAGACAAGTGCATCTGCACACGCGAAGCGGACAGAGAATCGATCTTGAATCAGCATCTTGTCTGGGTGTGATCCGTTCTGTCGAGGACATGCATGTTAGGCCAACTGTCTGCCTGTCGTCCATTCTCGGCCTGCTCTGAAGGCTTGCGAGTGGGAAGCTAGGGATCAGTGGATTTGAGTCGCGCTGCTTGGCAGTCTTAGCCTAGCAAAGTTTCCAAGGCAAGTCGTGGAAGCCCCGAGATGTCAATGTGAAGATCGCATGACTGCGGGTTTGAGCCTTTCAGGTGTGAACACGACTATTCCTTCCAGCGTGCTGGGAGCAGCCTTGCTGCATGTCTCATACCTTGACCTGGAGAATCTCGGTTGCTCTAAATAAAGCTGCAGCGAGCCATGCTTGGCCTTTTCGAGGCTGTGCTTGGTGATAGCAGCGCTGCCGTCATGAGCGTCGGCCCAGGAGCGACCTGAAAGCGGTGCATGATTTAGCTCAGCTGGTGATGGAGCTGAAGCGCTGTGGCGACGCTTGTCCACAGAGTCTGAGGCTTTCCAGGCTCAGGCTGCAGAGCACAGTGGAACACTGCAGAGATCTTTCCTGCCTTGGTCTCCAGATGTCTCCAGGTCCACTTAACCACGCAGCGCTTGCAGGGTGCCTTCGGCGAGTCTGCATTGCACGTCGCCGCAGCAGGGCGAGGTGACGCGAAATCTGACTCTTAATGGGTTGCCTGAGGCAGTTCCTTCGCAGGTTTCCATGCACATGCATGCACCTCAAACCGTTCGAAGGCAAAGCGGATGGGATGAGAAGCTTGCTAGAGCTTTTCATAAAGCTTGGCATGGATGTCGATGGCTCCCCGGCTCGAGCTGGCTGGGTTGCAGCGCATGTCCACTGAGCCCTAATTAAACCCACAACCCAAAAAGCCAAATCCGGAACCTAAAACCGGAATCCTAAATCTTCAGGTCAGGACAGCGAGGGGGACACACCTTTGCATTGGGCCGCTTTCGTGGGTAGTGCCACAGCTGTGAAGGCACGGGCAACGCAAGAAAACTGGAAGATGGACTCGTTCAGGTGTGACAATAGTTCCGGCTGTAGTTCTAGTCTTTTTATTGTCAGTTACAGTCATAGTGAGTCATAGCTCTTCAGACTTGCCATCTTATGTATGGAGTTCTGCTGAATACTCTTCACCGGGCTGATTGGCCTTGCAAGGTCTCGCTGGATGGGATGTGAGGCTGTCAGTTTTCGGCAGTGGGGTGTGCTAGCAGGTGCTGCTGTCAAAGGGAGCCAATGCAGCGCTGGAGAACTACAGCGGCCTCACGCCATTGGAGGTGCCGGGAGCATCCGGGAGTGGGAGGTTTCAAACGTCACCGCAGTCGAGGTGGCCTCGACGCAGCCGGCCAGCTACCTCGAAGGCTGACAGCTGCAGTTTCGCAACCAGGGCGGTATTCAAGAGATTCGGTTCCCAAAGACAACACAGATGGGGTCGAGGTTCCTTTTAAACAGTCAGAATTTGACGCAGGCAGGCAGTCCGTCAGTCAGTCGGTAGTCGATTAGTTCACACTCCCACCTATCAGTCGGTCGGTCCGTGGGTCGGTCGGTCCCTGCGAATGCCAACAGGTCAGTCAGTCATCCAAGCACCTGCCTCGGTTGGTCGCTCGGTCAGTCAGTCGACTCACGCTCCAGTCAAGCCAGTCTGGTCCTTGCTCTTTCGGCACCTTAGAGTGCGCCAAGAAGGCATCAGCCGCCATCACCTCATTAGGGGGCCGGTTTAAGAATGTGATCAGTCGCCATCGCCTCATGAGAGGGCGTGCTGAAGAAATGTGATCGGACACCATGTCCTTAAAAAGGGTGGATGTCAGTAGTGTTCTCATCACATGGTGAGACGACGTTTTAAGGAAATGTGATCAACCACCATCGCTTCGGCGGGGTAAAGACAATTAACGACTTAAAGAACTCTGATCAACGGCCATCGCTTAAGGAGTGGGCGGGCATAGGAAATGTGAACGACCGCCATTTCCTTCTCAAAGGGGGGTGGAGAAGCAACGTGATCAACCTCCATCACGTCATGAGGGGACGCGTTTAAACACATGTGATCAACCGCCATAGTGAGGGCGGGTTCAAGAATTGTGATCAACCAGCATCGGCGAGAAAGCGGGAATCATGGATGTGATCAATCGCCTTCGACCAATGTTTAAGCAATGCGATCAACCGAGGGGCGGGTTTAAGAATTGTGATCAACCGCCATGACACGAGAGGGTTGGTTTTGAGAGCTGCGACGCCTACCGGGGCGGGTTTGAGAAATGCGATCTCCATCGCCTACTTGTGGTGGGGGGTTAGGGGGAGGTGTGGGTACAAAACATGTGGGTGGTTGTCAAAATTATGGTGCCTTTTTGGATCCGTAATATAATACGGCACCTAATGTTTAGGGTACCCAAAAAGGGGCCCTAGTTTTGACAACCACCCATGTATTCAAATTTGGTCTGAGAAATGCGATCCGAGGGCGGGCTTAATGACGTTGATCAACCACCATCGCCGTGAAACTGCCGTCGCCGAATGAGGGGCGGCTCGAGAACGTATGATTAAGCGCCATCTCCTCATGAGATGGCCGGCTTAAAGCTTAAAAACATGTGATCAACCCATCGCCTAATGACCGGCAGAATTCTCGTCAACGTGCATTTGCGACGTCCTCGATAGCTTGCCACGGCATTGGCATTCCCAAAAACCTGCTGTGAAGCACGTCCGTGGTTGGTGTATGCCGTGCAGTTAAAGGTCCCAGGAAGTTCATGTCACCTGACAGCAAGTAGCCACGCGACATTGCAGGTGTATGGGTGCGAAACAGGACCGTACAATTTCGACTTGCCCCATAGCCTGCCGCAAGATAGGACGGTGCCCAATCCCATTGCATAGTATCGAATGTTGCAAGTTCTGTATGTTCGGTCAAGCCCCCCAAAACCACCAAGCTCCAGCGCGGAAAGAAGCCAAACAGCGTGTTATTGCGTCTCTGCATGATCCGGTCACCAAAAAGCTAATGGCGGCAACACGACCTGCCGCGGAAATCATGGCCCACGCCTACGCAGTGTGGGTAAGTCGAAGGTCGCACCGACGACGACTATGGCCAGTGCAGGAGGCTGCTGCAGGCCGGCTATCCAGCTATCCAACCATGAGCTTAGGACCAAGAACAAGGATCCCGCTAGGCAAGGCAGAAGTTCGAGTTCGCTTGCGACATTAACAGACGAAGCCCCTTCAGAATCCGGCTGTCGCCGAAGTGGCCGCGGCCACGTCGTAGTATCTATCATAGTCTGTTCCCAGGCCAGCGAGCGCAGGCCGCACCTCGGGTCCAAAGATCGAGGAATTTCTGGGGAGTTCGGTTCTTGCGCCTTGGCTGTCGGCTTGCGGGTGCTTCTGTTTTGTGGTGTGGGTTCGGAAGCTGAGGGCGTGCACCGCAGTAGTATCGAGTGAGCAGTGACTTCCCGAGCCCTGAGCAGCAAACCTCAGTCTTGCACGCAACTTCCTTAGTAGGGAAACTGCGCTGGTCTGCACTTGGGCGGGCACTTGGCCGTGGTGAGATCACAACGTGTTGAAGGGCTTTAGGAGTTTTGGATGAGGAGACTTCGAGGGTCAGAGCTCGGGATTCCGTGGTTCTGGTCGCAAGATAGACTTTGCAGGTCCTGTGCATGAATATATTCGTGCTCGCAGTAGCAGTGCGTGACTTTGACGGGCCCTGGAATGTTGAAGTCTGGTGATCTCCCACAGCAGCGCCGGCAGTCCACCGACCTCTCCACCGAGCTCTTGCAAGAAGGTGCAGCGGCTTTTCCAAGGCTCGTGAAATCGGGGCGTGTCAAGGTCTTGAATCGGAAAGGTTTGAAAGGAGTCAGCAGATTTCAGACTTTCCATGGCCGACCCAGATCCACCCTGAAACTGCGACATATATGCAGTGTGTGTAGGCACGCCAAGCAGCATGCAGTAATCCAGAAATCTAGTAATGCGTCTCAATTCGGTGGCTGCCCGATTTGTTTGCCCGTCGCAGATCACGATTCCGGCCAAAGTGGGACTATTTCGCGATCGCATCTTCGCTCGATTCTGGAAGATATCGGGACTCAGCCTGAAGTTGTAGAGCTCATCCTTGCAGATCAGGGGTCCAGTGTGGACTACCATTCCTTTCTCAGAGGACTCTGGTGCCAGACATAGGAACGGCACAGGCGAACCTTGCAGCGAGCGTTTGAGCTACGCGTGGCCATCCGGGCTGAAGCGAACGGTTTCAGACCCATCGCCGAATTTTAACGAAGCTCCAAAGAGGGCGACGAGGCTTCCATACGGAGCATGCTTGTACCGTGATGGCACCTTCCACAGCCCACAGGCCAATGCTAATCAGCATGCTTCCGCTTTCGATGTCTCGATGTCTCGGTACGGCTGCGGACGCAAAGACTTCCAACGGCCGCAGTTTTAACATCCGACCCGCCAGTGCAATGCCGCGGCGACCGGAGCAAAAGCTGGTGCTTTCGCCTTGTCCCGGATGTCCCAAGTATTGTGCTATGTTGTATAACATTATATATTGTATGTTATATTATACTGTATACTATGCTATAATATATCGTATTCTGTATTATTGTTATTCTTATTATATTATATTATATTAATATCATACTATACTATACTACACTATACTATACTATATCATGCTCTACTACACTATTCCCTAAACCCTAAACCCTAAACCCTAAACCCAAAACCCAAAACCCTAAACCCATGGTACTCCATGATCGGATCCCCGGATCTCTCTGCTCTCCGCTGCTGCCGGAGCCGAGGCCGGAGCCGAGGCCGACGTGGAGCGGCCGGAGGCTTCCGAGCTGCTCGGGGGGTTACTAAGGGATACTAAGGGTTACTAGGGGTTCCTAGGGGTTCCTAGAAGGTTACTAGGGTTGCTAGGGGTTTTATGGGTTTTAGGGTTTAGGGTTTAAGGTTTAGGGGTTTAGAGTTTAGGGCTTAGGGGGTTCCCAGGGGTTCCTAGGGGTTTTATGGGTTTTTAGGGATACTAGGGGTTACGAGGTTACGAGGGTTAGTAGGGGTTTTAGGGTTTTAGGGTTACTAGGGTTTAGGGTTTAGGTTTTAGGGTTTTAGGGTCTAGGGGTATAGTAAGAATCGGTAGGTCGTAGTTGAGCCCAGGTGCGTCTTGCGAGCATTCCTGCAATGTTGGGTTGAGTTTCGGAGGAGCGCGGATTACTTGGCGATCTGGGGCTCTCCGAGTCCTTGGCCAAAAGCCCAGCCTGCTGGCAACTTTGTCCAGGGCAAGGGTGAAGACACATTTTCCGATCTATCTGGTTAAGACGCCTGCCCTCTGTCGGCAAGTGGCTCAGACATGCTGTTGCACCAGGCTTTCATGTGCGAAGTTCAGGTCAGATCACCTTCCCGCCCCCTGCGCTGTCATGCGGTAAGGTGTGGATCGGAAGAGAATTGATGCTGGCAGAGCAGGTTTCAATTCCCTTTCAACCCCTGTCACCCCCAGTCCCTAAAACCCATCCAGCCATGGGCTTTGCCGCTCGGCGACTGCTCCTGGTCGGTCTTGGGGCACACCTCTGCACGAGGTGCCAGCACTGTGGGTGCGTCTTTCGCATGTTCATGGCTCAAGTCTTGGCACATTCGGGTCCCTGACAAAGTCTTGCGTCCGAAGACGAAGGAACTTTGCATCAGTCGCGAAAGCTACCTCAGAAGCTTGTGGTGCATTCGTGGATTACTGGGATGCACTCGGCAGCCCACAACTGCATAGACCCCAAAGGCACGAAGCCTAATAACCCTAAACCCTAATAACCCTAGGTAACCCTAAACCCTAAACCCTAAACCCTAAACCCTAAACCCTTCACCCTAAACCCTAAACCCTAAACCCTAAACCCTAAACCCTAACACAACTCAGGTCAGCCTTGTCGCAGGGCCAGCCGGTGCCCGAGTCGCAGCTGCCGGCCGGACTCAGGCCCATCATGGACCATAATTTTTGAGTATACTATAGTATACTATAGTATACTATAGTATAATGCTATACTATAATACTATACTATAATACTGCAGTATATTACTATAGTATAATACTATAGTATAGTACTATAGTGTAGTACTATAGTATAGTATTTTATAGCATATGGGCTTCGTGTATGGGCGCATGTCCGTGGACACGCGGGCAGGTAACTTAGACTTTGACCTCGCAGCGTCGGCGGCGTCCTTTACACACAGCACATGCATGTATGGACATCACGCGTTTGCCTTCTGTGTCTTTCCATTTCTCTCAGTCTCTCCATATCTCTTCCTCTCTCCTTCTGTCCAATGCGGGAAGGATGCGGATTTTTGCAGATGAGTTTAGATGTTCGCTTTAGATTCTAGATGTGGTGAATGGCCCTGAGGGCTTCGTAATTGTGCATGTCATCAGGCAGTGGATCGGTTTGGACTTCTGCGGGCAGGAGTGGCTTGGACGCGATGGCAGCTTTGGGCCTCGTTGTGGTGGAGAGCTGCGCATGCAAAGCCTGCGAACATGTTGAAGCCAGAGTGGATCTAGCAGCTAGCAGGCGTCCTGCAACGCCACCAAAGGATCCCCTTTCTCCTTCCGACATGCACCATGGACACCGCCACAGCTACCAAAGCATGCCTTGGCCTGGCCGGGCAGGCGTTGGGTCGCGTTCCACGGCGGTCTGGCGGAGGCAGGGCCTTTGCAGAGGGCAGGCCGAGGGTACCTGAAGAGGCTGCAAAATGAAATCAAATGAAATCAGTCAATCATGGGCATCATAGCATGGAAGCGCTTGCGACCTGCGGGAATTTCGATGGGTTGTCGAGAGTTGCCAGGTAGTGAAGGACTTCAACAACCGGGACTTTGAGCCAGCGCTCCTGCGACTAGCCGAGCCACTTGGCAGTTAGAGACACGTGAGATTGAGGGTTGCACGTGTCTGAATGGAGCAGGCAGGAGCTTTCACGGAAGGTCTTCAACCTGATGTATTAGTTGCAATCGGGTGAGAGGTGCAGGTCGACAAGGACGCTGTGAAACGAGTGCATATGTTGCATATGCAAGGCTCCTGGTGCCAGTGGCGCAGAGCACTGAGGCTCGAGGGCCAGACAGACGAGTCTTTGTCACTGGCTCTGTTCGCAACTCGAATCCTAAGTGCCAACTGTCCGATCTTCGATCGGAGTCTGATGGGTGCAGGGAGCGCTGGGTAGAGGCAGCCATGATAGGTCGGAAGGTGGCTTGTATACTGCTGCAACAACATAGGGTTCTTCGAAATCCTGCACAGAACAGCATTGCTCCATCTGAGAACTTGTAAACCTGCCCAAGAGGCGCTTGTTGCAGTTGCAGTGTGAGGCCGCCTTTAGCTGCGCCACCGCGGTGGCCTCCGCGCTAGCGCTGGCGGCACAGAGCTGTGCCGCATTTGCAAGGGGCTAGTGGTTTTGGCATCCAAGGGTTGTATGAGGTAAAGAAGCTCGAAAAGTCAAGCACAGCTGGAGCCGGCTTAAAGGGCTTGTGGACAATGGGTTCGTCCCAATCACGCAGTGTTGCCACTCTCTTGCGAAAGCAGAGTCGGCAGAGGCGATCAGCTGCAGCGGCCGGTGCTGGCTGCCAGGCCGGAGCAAACCCACCGAAAGCATTGAAATTTGGGCCAAGGGCTGTCTGGTAGTCCGTTGTCTATGTGCACCAGGTTTCGGCAGCTGTCCGCGATTTTCGGGTCCTACGACTATCAGATGAAGGGTGAGGACCGGTGGAACTGGAAAATCTGCTTCTAACCTCCGAAGAATCGTTGCTCAGAGGATTATATCAACGACAGCCCTTGGCCGATCAATTGGAAGCAAAACATGGAGGGCATCTTGCGTTGCTCGACAGGCATTCGGTGCGGGTTGAGGGAAGGTTGTCGTGCTTCGATGCCGTCTGCTCATTCCTGCCAGTACAGGTTGGGGTCGCACAGAGTTGTTGAATTCCGGACCGCACAAGTAGGGCCAGCTAGGCCAACACAAGATCCTGTGGCTGCTTTCTCGAGGCTCCATGGCCTTCCTCAAGCAGCACGAGGTGCAGGCCAGCGCAGCCTTTGCCTTCCACGTTTCGTGAAGACGAGCCTCACCACGAATATCTAGAATCTACAGCCTGGAACCTAAACCTCTTGGTAAAGCCCTCAATCTCAAACCTTCAAAACCCTCAGCTAAGCTGGTTTTGGAAGGCCGAGCCTTGGCGCAGCGCCGCGGCTCGCTCGGCAGTGCCGCGGGGCGCGGGGAAGCGGCGCGTGGCCATTGCCGCCGGGACAGCAACGGCAGGGAGGGGAGGAGGGTGGAGGGTCTTCCCTTTCCCGTCCTTTCGTTGCAGTGCTCCAGCCTGAGGCGGAATTATACTCTGGCGTAAACTCTGCTGACAGCACGAAGCTCGTAGCACCGCAGCACCTTCGACCTCAACACTTCAAAGCTTTGTGCGAGAAGCACGGTTGTTCACTGTCATGTTGCCGTGGAGACCAGGTGACTGTTTGTGATTATGACCCAGCGCAGACGCCTCTTGCTCGACTGTCGAAGCTGAACAGAGACCTGGCAATGAGTGCTGCTTTGCTGATTTGCTGACCGTGCGGGAGAGCTTGCATTGGCTGAGGAGATGCATACGCCAAGATGCACGGCTATGATGTGGTGATGTATGCTGCTCGGATTCTGCAAGCCGGGACTTCTGGGTCAACCCAGGCACTGCACGCCAGCGATCCGGTCCCAGTGCAAAAAGACCCTTGAAGCAAACATCCCCTCACGACTGCGACATACTGGAGGCGTCTCGCACAGTCCCTTCGCGCTGTCCCTTTCATCACAACCTACTGTCCTGCAGCCCACCGCTTGCACCTCACTCCAAGCAAGACCTACCTCTCGCAATAGAGCCGCCTTTCACCGACCGCAAGCACCAGGCACAGCTCGCATCCCACAAATACTCAATTCAATGCAACCAGGTCCAACACACCCACACAGCTAGCGCTGGCTCAGACCAGCGGAGGAGTTGCTGCAGGTTGCAGAGGGCCCCTCATGATCACAACATACCCTGATTCCCTCGAAACAAAATCTGGACTCAGGAGAAGGCACCACTGTTCGCAGATCCCTTGGCGGGCCTGCTCACAGAGCCCCTGGCCCATCGCCCGCCCGCCTGGTCCAAGGCTTCACCTGCAGAGCAGAGGGCGTCTTTCGCTGTAGTCTCCCTCCCTAAAATCAGGTGGACGCTCTGTTGGAGACATTGGCGCAGGGACGCCACGACTGGGCGACCCGTCTGAGCGGGCAAAGCATTTCAAATTTTATGGATTTCTGCTCACGCTGCTCCTCTCCCAAAGCAGGTGATGTGGTTGGACTGCGATTCCTTCTTCATGGACCCGGAGGACAGGAGTGGACTTCAAAATGAGATTACAGCAAACACTCTAGGGCCATCCAGAAACGTAGGTCCGCGGAAGCAGCCTAGATCCTGTTGCAGTGCCACTCTTGCCAAAGACCATGTCTTACAACCAGTTTGCAAGTCGGACGTCGGAAATTCGAGCTCGCGATTCCAAGGCCTAGGCCCATGCCATGTCGTGCCGGGAGGTGCGCCTGGAGGAGGTCATCGGATTGGCAGAGAGCCGCTGCCCGGCGACATCCGGCGATGATGCGGCGGGGGGCCCGGGCGTGGAAAAGTTGGTCCCTGACTGCACGTCGCACGCAGGCTCGGCTTCGAGATCTGGTCGCGAAGTGGCAGACCGGACCGGAGCAGGAGAGAGGGCCCAAGTGGGGGTTCGCTTCGTTGCCGCAAGAGTTTCACAGCAGTGCATGCGGCAGCAGGAGCCGGAGAGTCTTCTAGACTGGTACGACAACCTGCTTGAGAGCTACGCAGTAGAGGGTGTGGGCTGTGACGCGCTCCTCGATACTGCATTCAGGCACGGGTTGGTTCTTTTAAACATCTCGGAGCCGTGGGGCATTTCTGATCGCGGACCCTTTGCGTGCAGACACATCTCTCAACTCTCTCTTGAGAGTGGAACCGTTCTGCTCCTTGCTGCAGTGGAGATGCAAGAAGGCGACGACTCCAAGGTTTGAGCCTCCAACAACCACCCCGTCCAACCGAACGCTGGGCAACTTGTCTTCACCAGCGCACCGGACGGTTGTTTGGGGCCCAAGCATTGATGTTCCTGACTCTCCAGCAAGCTGCCGCAGACTTTGCTGGTCAAGGTTGGGCTGAGTGGCTTTTCCAAGAGACGAGACCGCAGTTGGTAGCATCCGAGGACGCTCGCACTAGCAGTGGCTCATCACGTACAAGCATGACACCAAGTAGTGACAGTAGATGTTAGACGAAGTTGTATCCATTATGTTACTGCAGACGAAGGAGAATGCACAGCATCATGAATACTTCATTATGATTTGCCTGATTGCAGGACGGCTTGATGCTGAATACCGGCGTCATGCGCAGCACTGAGATTGCTGGCAGATTTTGAACGGTGGCATGTTGTGTTGCAGCAGTCTTTAGTATTCGCATGGCAATGCAAGAACAGACAGCAACTACCCACAGTGTAGTTTCCAGGAACAAGTACTTGTAAGACAGACTTGACACATGAAATATAAGACTGTGGTCGTTCCGAGTAACAGATGAGCTGAAGTATAGATAAAGGCCTACACATAGCCGCATGTGTGCTTGTGTCTGTACACGACGATGTTTTTGGTCTGTCATATATTAGGTTGACACTGATGTATGCATGTGAGTATGTATCTTTGAAGGTACGTGGAGTACATAGGTAGGTGCGTGTATGCCGGTAGGTACGTGTCCAAGTGGGCAGGTGCAGTTGAACATAGCCGGCGATGATGCAAGCCCATGTATACACAGGCATGCAAACAAACAAACAGAAAACAGACAAACGAGCAGACCGACATTTTGACTTTGACGCTTTGCGTAGTCAGAGCTAAAGTGAACATAACCCGGCAGGCGCGTGGCCATGTCACAACGGATGAACACTACGATCATGGAAAGTTACCCTGTGGCGGATTGATGTGGAAATCGAATGGCCACTTCCGGGCTGAGCGTTGCATAAACAGTTCTTGCAGGTGAGCGCGTGGGTCAGGCTCACACGCATGACGTACACGGTCAGAAATACCTTTGGCAGGGCGACTGTTGCCCAAGACGTGGAGGTAACACTCCTCTGCAAAGCCAACCATGGTAACCATGGCGCCCCTTTAGGAAGCCGAGATGCATATCACGATGGCTAAGTGGAAAAATCACAAAGTGCTCACGGGTGTGTTCTCCTAGACAGAGAGACAGAAATAATTTTAGAAAGAAATACATACAGAATGAACGAAAGAAAAAAAACAAACAAACACGAACAAACGAAAAAACACAAGCAAACAAACACAAACAAAGAAACAAGCAAGCAAGCAAGCAAGCAAGCAAGCAAGCAAGCAAGCAAGCAAGCAAGCAAGCAAGCAAGCAAGCAAACAAACAAACAAAACACACAAACAAACAAATAAACACGCAGCCACGCAAACAAACAAACAAACAAACAAGCAAGCAAGCAAGAAAGCAAGCAAACAAACAAACACATAAACACACTAACACGCGAACAAGCAAACAGCCAAACAACAAACAAACAAACAAGCAAGCAAGCAAGCAAGCAAGTAAACAAGCAGACAAGCAAACAAGCAAACAAACAAACAAACAAACAAGTAAACAAACATTGAAACAAACATTTAAACAAACACTTAAACAAAAACACTTACACAGACAATTAAACAAACAATTAAACAAACAATTAAGCAAACAATTAAGCAAACAATCAAACAAACAAACGAACATGCAAACAAGTAAACAAACAACAAACAAGCAGAACCAAACGACACAATAACACAACCAAACAATTCAGCCACGCACAGCCAAACAAACCAACCAACTAGCCAGCTAGCTAACCAATTAACAAAATAAATGAAGAAAGAAGCAGACAAACAAACAAACCCAGGAACCACACATACATGCATGCAAAATCTACACACAACTACAAAAAAACATAACATAGCATAATAACACCTAGCATCACATAGCATAGCATAGCAGGGTACCATTCTGAACACATACATACGCGCATTCCTACAAAGCTACGTAGAGATGGCTAGATCGTGACGCCGACCAGTCTCGCTCAGCTCTGAACACTTGCGCCGGATGATCTGAGGCTAGCCCGTGCTTCAATCTGGTCTTGGCAGCTCGCCTGCCAAAACAGCCATGAGGCAAGCTTGACTTATGGACTCGGTATGACGTCAGCCCAGGACGTTTTTCCAGAAAGTCCGCTGGATGACCTTTGGGCGCAGTCCTGTAACGCAGCACCCTTGGTGGGAACAAACTGCCATGGCCGCCCGTCGGGAGTTTGACGTAAGTCAACCTTGTCGGGCTTTGCAGGAGAGCCGACACATAGCTGCTTTTACTCTTGGGACTTTCCCAACGTGTGGAAGTTGGGGGCCTTTAAGGCATTGCTGCATTGCCCTGTGTGGAAAGGTGTACCTCCTACAATTTCCGTTTGCATCTCGGTGGCATTAGGCACGGAGGCTGCGCGATCTGCGACTCACGTATCAGCACGAGCATTGTTGGTATCCTGGGTGTGGACGAGAGGTGACGAGAGGCTACTAAGGGTGATTTGCAAATATGCCCGATCCTCTCAAGATTCACGAGGAGTGGCTTCGGCTGAGAAAGCAACATCATGTTGTTACACTTGAGAGGCCAGCGCACAGGCAATACCTGAAGTGCCAGTAGTGCTTGTCGGAGTTTGCAACCCCCCCTTGCTCTGTTGAAGATACAAGTTCCAGTGGCACCACTTACCGACATCGATTGCACAATGGTTGCAGCCTTGCGCTTTAGGAGGTTGTCACCAGCCTGGATCTGGCACATGGTTTGAACTGGGGTGCTAGCACTGGTGGATGATTTAGGGCACTTCAGGGGTTGATAGATGCTTCCCTTTCAGACCGCAAGCCCCAACCCTGTCAACAGCGGTAGAGTGGCCGACTATCAGCTCACGCGGCAAGCCACCGAGCAGACACCCCACACAAATTCCACGACAGCCCTACGACATCTGAAGGACCCTCCTTTTTCTAGCCGTTCGGGCTATGTAACGCCTATCCCCCTCTCTTCGGAAGAGACTCTTCCTGTTTCGAACCCTGCACCCTAACCCAAGACTCCCCTTTTCTCAGGTCCTGGCGGAGGCCCGGCGCCCGGGAGCCAAGGACCTGGCGGTTTCGGGCCCATCACTCGGCTTCGCCGCAGCCTGGGCGCCGGTCGCCCAGAAGACGATCAACGGACCGCAAGGGGCACGAAGATGAAGGGGGGGGGGGGTTTTTGAGGTTCAGGGTTTTAGTCCTTGGGGCTTACGGGGTTTAGGGTTTGGGGTTTAGGGCTTATAACGTAGGAATCTTCTAGCTGTGCCGGGAACGGTGGCTCCACGTGAAACAGGATACCCGCCCCTGGTGTCGTCCGCGCTCCTGACGCACTCGACCTTCGAGCGCGGGGACTTCATCGTGTCCTTCTCGGGCTGTAAGATCTACTCCTCCCAAGAGGTTGGGAGCTTTAGTTTCTTTAGGGCTTGTGCAGGGCTTGCGGGTCGTCTAACTTGAGAGATATTTGAAGCATCCTCGGCGCCGGAACGATCGGACGATTGGGATGCATCGGGTTCACGATGCTGTCGGTGATTTCGGCCTCCCCGATGCAGGTGTGCAATCAGCTCTTCTTGAATTATTTCTTTCAGGCCACCCGAAGGGTCATGCTGTTGAGGCAAAATGGCTGCATTAGGGCAGTGTACTTAGTACTTCCATTCGGAAAGCGCTTCATTTGCATCGGTAGACGTGTTCGGATATCTGAAGCATGTAAAGTGAGAGAGGAGCGAAGCTTCAGTGCTTCCTGCGGCGTTTGTTTCAGTCGCACAACTGATCCCAAACCGTAAGTTTTGCTGTGCAAGGGGCGCAGTTGGCGCAGCGCTTCATGGGCGAACAGTCCACTTATGGCCCGAATTGCATGGGGGTGGTGGTTGCAGTTTGTGGGTGTTTTCCTGTCCTGCCAGCTGGCGCAGATGCAGCAGGAACATGTTGAGACCTGGGCGCAGCCCTGACATTGGCAGCCGCCAAGGACTCCTTCCATGCCGGCACCGGGTTTCCAGCCAGTGCCACTCACATTTTTCATTTTCATTCTCCGCGGTGGTGTCAGGATCTGACGCTGCCTTGCAGCTAAGCTAGCAACAACAAACTCTCGGTGAAACAGAGCGGCGCTTATGCACGTCAAAACGTCCCCAACTTGACAACCCGCTGCCCTCAACCAGCTCGTTGCTGGTTCCATTGCGCCTTCAAGCCATTCACATGGCATGTTGAAAGGCTTGCCATCTGCTTGCACGATAGCTTACTGCCTGCCAGCCCTTGTAGCCTGGCATCGGCCGCAGCAAGCTCGGCCAGCTGCATGGTAGAAATGCCAAGAATAAGATCCAAGCTCGGGGCTCCTGTGGATGGCTGCTGCAGACTGCTTGGACGCGGGCGTCCGCGTTCGCTACAGCGAACATTGCCGAGAAGCCCGAGCAAGTTGCCCACCCTTAAGATTCTCCCCAGGCTCAACGAGGGTAAGGTGGAAGGAAAGGGCAAGGAGGGCAAGAAACCGAAGGGCAACATCAGGGCTTCGGCAACGACAAGGGTAAAGACAACGGCAAGGGCGACACCAAGGGCGGCAGTAAGGGAAAGTGGAGGTGGAATCACTGGCACTGAGCAAAGTAGCTTCGAGCGTGTCACATTTCGCTTGAGCTTGTTCGGCAGCCGCTGCTCCCAGAGAGGGACGACGGACAAAGCCTCCACCTTTTCCACAATCGCTTCGCCCGTGACCTGCCATTGCAGACTCCGCAGAAAAGCACGCACGAGAGTTTGAAGGGCGCATGATGCTGGGATGTGCTGGGTTGGAGGCCTGCAGCCGCTGTATCGAGCGCAGGTGCACAGCCTGGAGGAGCTCGCGGAGGACCCCGCGCTGCAGCCCTGGCTCTGAGGGCGAGGCCGAGGCCGGTAGGTTTCAGGTCGAACAGGGTCGTCTTCTTTTTAATCTTATGTTGATGATTATTAGCATTATTTCTTGTTTATTGTGGTGGGGTTTGGGTTTCCCAAGGTTTTCATGGATTTCATTTTTTTGGCTCTGAGTTCTTTCGTTTTGGGGTTTCATAGGCTCTCGATTCTCGGGTTGGGGGTGTCCTGTCCGTCGGAGACCGAAGCACAGGTGCTTGTCGTGGTTTTCGAGTTTGGGTCTGGCTCTCTGATTGGTCTGTCGCTTTTTAGTTTATTATTCTTATTCTTATTCTTATTATTATTGTTATTATTATTATTTGTCAGGTTTTTTTTGTTACTTACAGTTGGCATGGAGGTCTAGAGTTGAAATGGAGATCAGGCGGCTGCGGCATTTGGGAGGGATCATGCCTCTGTCGAGTCGAGTATTCGTCGACGAAGGTCGATGCGGTTTGGGCAGGATGCGAAGTGAGAGCTGGTCAGACCTGTGCCGCTCCGGAAGGGAAGGACGTCACCTACGTTCCAAGAAGAACTTTTTAGGAGGCAGCGTTAGCAAGCAGTTTGCAATTCCCCACGCTAGCCTACTAGCTTCAAGCAGTGTCCATACCCTCTCGTGAGCGCCTTGTTGAAAGCGGGCTCTAGCGAGATGCCCCGGGCAAAAGAACATTGCGCTTCGATTGGGGGATCTGCTTTGCAGCTCAGCTGCTTTCTTGGCCCTTGCCTCCCTGAACTCAGCTTTTTTGAGTGGGTTTGGTGCCAAGGCTTCGGAGACGAGCAGGCCGGTGGAAATCACATGCTCGCATCCACGACATCATCACATGAGCGGTGACTGTGGCCACGTGCTTCCCACAACGCGCCTCCAATATCCCTTAATCAAGGAATATACCTTAAATTATAGTAGGATCCCTGGTATGATTTAAGGTATGTTCAACGTGCCTCAGGCACGGCCGCCGCAGTGCCGAGGCTGTGGGCGATCTGGCTCGGGCCTCAGATCGGCCCGAGCTGAGCCGCGGAGGGCCATGGCCCCCGGCCCCCCCGAGGCCGCCTTCTACAGGATGGCAGCCGAAGATCGGCTGCACCGGGCTCAGATGCTCTTGAAAGAGCATGGGCTTGGTCGGTTCATGCCATATCATGCCATCATGCCCGTCCAGGTCGTGGGGCTCTGCCATTGAGTGGGCAACTTCGACTGAATATGCATGCGGCATGCGTCTATCGAGCAGAACAAAGCCATGCAACTGACCTCTCTCTCCTCTCCTCTCTTCCTCGTCGTCAGACATGTGAACTCACTTGCGGCAGTGAGATGCCCGTCCAGCAGGTGTCATCCCTCAATGCGAAAATCTCGGCATTCGGGACCGCTTCGCCAAACTTCCGCCAGGGCACATGGAAGAAAAGTACACAAAAGAAAGAGTCTGCCTCACTAGCAGTAGAATTATACTATAATAGTACCATATAGTAGTACCACAGGAAGTACTATAGCAATACCACAGTACTACCATTAAAAAACACCATCCTAAAGACCCTCGGAGCAGCCGTGGCAGGACCAAGCGGCCACTGACATCCAGCGTCCGACCGACTGGCCAGCGCCTCAGCAACCTGTGGTAACCCTTGTGGTAATGGTTTCTAGTAGCTCTAGTACTGTATCCCTTCGTAGCAATTCTCATAGTAATCCTGATGCTAACCCTTGATACTCTTGACGAGATAGATTTCAGATAAACCCTGCATTGCCTCAAGGACCCTAAACTATGGGGATTATGGTATATTCCTTATTGTGGGTAGTGCAGGATTTATATCATCAACTGTAGTAATCCTTTTGGCAACCCTTCTCCTCGCCTTTTTGAGGCCGATCGGCGCTGGCGCAATCGGGGCTCATGCAGGTGGGGCTTTGGAGTTGCAGCAGAGACACAAAGCATTAATAGTATTCTGGTGTTATTGTATCCGTACGGTATTCTTATCGGAATCATTACCGTATGGTTTTCGCATAGCATTACAAGTAGTATAGTATTAAAGTTTTATAGTGTTATAGTATTGTAGGGTTATAGTCTTATAGTATCCAATTTTTTTTAGTAAAGTCATAGTAGTATCACCTGGTATTCCTGGGGCCGCTGTTTGGAGGGACTTGGTTGTCAGACGCGAGATCGAAGTATTCATGTTCAGCTCGCGGATATACGGGGCCTTGAGAGTGTAGATGCTTTTGCATAGCCATATGAGAGAGATCTTTTCCAACTCGATCCTGTGAAATCTTGTCGCAGCTAGCATTTGCCGGCATCGCGCTTAGCACGTCGTCTCGCACTTCGCCTTGCTAGAAACAAACAGCGATGATTTTCAACGCAGCAAGTCTGGAAATGGATTTCTTGAGCACCGATTGTTCAAACGTGGGAGGATGAGCTTCGTGAGATAGCATCTTCATCAGTGAAGCAATGATAATACCGCATGTTCATGTCTTAGCTGCCGTGCCAAAGAATCCCGAAGTCCAACTGCTTGTAGCCATTATCCAATGGAGCACGCGCCCAGATACAAGCTCGCTTTGTCTCCAACAAATGGTGCTCAAAGTAATCTACCTTTGGTGTGACATTCCAGGTGAGTTCCATCTGACTTCGTAAAGGGAAACCGACATGCAAGCTTCAAGAAAAAAGCCTTAAATTAATCATTGAAAACGGAAAGCCCGAAACCCTGACCTCCCCGAAACCTAGGCGAGTACAAAAGTATTATGGTCTGATAGTCAGATATTATCATAGCAATAGATTATAGCATTGTAGTGTTGTAGTTCTGTAGTACTACAGTAGTTTTGCTCATGGTATGATCCTAGCAGAATAGAAGTATTATTGTGGTACAGTAAGCAAGGGCCAACCTCTGCCCGCCCCAATCCGGTCCAGGTGGCACATCGCCACAGCATTGGCAGCTGTCGAAAGGCAGGTGTTTAGGGTTTGGGGTTTAGGGTCGCCTTTCAGGATGTGGTTGCGGGAGAGCCCTTTCTGGACTGCCAGCTTGTTGAAAAGTCTGGGCAATCCACTATCCAGGATCCAAACCGAAAGCTCTCCGTGAAAGCAAGGATGCATCCCAAGTCCCGCAAGTCGTATTCTCTTTCGATATGCAGCCTCACTCGCCATACCGCAGCAGGAGCCGCAAATCTACGGACCGAGCTTCAACAACCCTTCCCTACTATAGTATACTGCTTGACTACCATAGTACACCATACTATACACTACAGTGGAGGTTGCCGACGGGACCGAAACTCCTGCTAGCCTCGCTGTGCCGTGTGCGGCCACGGCCGTGGCCTCAGCCTGCATACGATTCTTCGTAGCTCCGGTAATTGATAGACTGCCAGCGCCTGATCGCAGATGGTTATTCGGTGTTATCTGGGATTGATAGTTGTTCACTGACGTTGGAAAGCCTGGCATTATCATGGCATCCGTCATCGTCGGAATCAAGCGTCATTTGGGCTCGTTGGAGGCAGTCAAGCAATCTGCCAGCCGAGCAATCCTTATGGGCAGGTGTCTGGTGAGACAGCTTGGACCAGCCGGCAGGATCTGATGATTCCCCAGGCTGCTGCAAGCTACAATGGCAGTTGCTGCGGATTTGCTTTGCATGATTCTGTACGGGTGTTTCTGGGAGGCTGTGATTCCAGAGGTGGCCACACCGACGTCGCATTTGAGCACCAGCCGTGGCTTGCTCGTGTGGTGGGGCTCTAGACGTCGGTTTGCATTGCTTCTCAAGCTCGCACAGTGCTGCTTCACTGGGGATCTTGCTGAAACAGGTGGCCTTTCCCAACAAGTTAAGTATGAATCTTGGAGATTTTCCAGCTGCCGAAGCTCGCAAGTGTGGAAAGTCTCCAAGGCTCCACACCTTGCAAAGCGCAAAGTTCGGCCTCATCCGAACCGATGGCCAACAGAGATGACGAGGCCGACGAAGCGAGACGAGACGTGCCTCAGTTTTGGTTGTATCTGACGCAAACAGACACACACACACACACACACACACACACACACACGCACACACACGCACCCACGCACCCACGCACCCACGCACCCACGCACCCACGCACCCACGCACCCACGCACCCACGCACACACACACCCACACACACAC